>JASDQU010282196.1:0-13478 GCA_032191745.1 Picea mariana
TTTGTGTGGATGCAGTAAAGGAACAGTATTACCCTGTTGGCAACTATGAGGACCAGTACATGAGATGGACCACACTGCGGCAAGAGAGGGGCCAAGCAGTTCTGGAGTTCACCAATACCTTCCATACCTTGCACACCAAGCTAGGTATCAAAGACTCTAAACGACATTTGGTTCTGAAATACCGTGGGGCTCTACACAGATACATCCAAACTGAAATGGATTTTCTAGACATCTCATCACTCAGTGTTACTTATCGATATGTTGTTAAAATCAAGCAGAAATTTAAGCACCAGAACAAACGGGAGTTCGGGTCTGCAAATCTGCAACAACCAAAGTATGACAAAGACAACCCTAACAAACAATCTCCTGAAAACCAGTCCAAGTCACAGGAAAAGAAGGGTCACGTGAAGACAAAGGACACCGAAAAATGGTGTGATTTCCACAAAATCCCCTGGCACAACACCGATGAATGTCGCTCAAAATAGTCATTTGTGGCCGAGATCAAAGACAAGGAGCCAAACCTTGATTTAGAATCTGATTCTGAAAATACTGGTAAAAGACAGATCATCGACGCAGCCCCACTGTTATTGTCGCGACCGCAGCAATTCAACCAGAAGAACCAACAGATTCAGAAGAGGGGGAGTGCCTTTTTCATTCACAGATGTGGGTGAAGGGGACCTCGCTACATTTTATTGTTGATAGCGGAAGCCAGAAGAACCTCATCTCAACAGAGGTTGTCAAATAGTTGGGATTGTCGACAACACCACACCTGCAACCATACAACATCGGGTGGCTTCGCCAAGGACGAAATCTTCGTGTCAGCCAGTAGTGTTGATTGTCATACGGCATCCAACCCTTCAAGGATGAGGTATTATGTGATGTTGCCCGACTGGATGTTTGTGATGTTCTCTTGGGCCAACCATATATGTGGAAGCGCCATGCTATTTATGAGTCTCGACCCCGTAGTGTCATTGTTACTTTGGGGGGTCATCTCTACAGAATACCAGAGGTAGTTCCAACTACTGCCCCACCTAAACAGTGCCACAAGATAGTATCTCATACTACAAAATTCAGCTTCTTCACAATCTGTTCAAAAGGTGAACAAAGGATATTGCAACCACCACAGCTTCGGCCCAAGCACCTTCTATCCAACAGAAGCAGGTCGACAAAGTTGCAACAAAGCACAAAGATTCCTTCTACACATAGTCATCTAAAATAGCCAGACTGGTTAAAAAGGTCCAAACCTGCCAGCCAAAGGTTCGTGATAGCCTTCAACAAGCTAAGCAACGCCACTTCTCCAGCAAGGCAAACAGATCACCAAGATTCAGATTCAACAATCGCTTTCCCCTCTCCCCCGGGAACTCAACACAATGGAGACCATTGCTTCCTAAGGAGGGAGGATTGATCCAGGTGGATATTGGTGGCCACCCACCTTCTCCAACTGACCCAAAACATGTTTTTGACAATTTTGGTAATTTATTATTTTTAGCAGTTTTTAACTTCCGGGGCCATTTTGAGGCCCTAAATGATGTTTTTTGAGAAAAGGGGGAGCAACATGGATCAATGTTACTCCTCAAAAGTTGTAGATCAATGTTGCTCACCGAAAAGTTGTAGTTCTCGGATAGATCTTTCCAACGAGCTATCGAGTGCCTCAAACGAAGATCGTATGCAAAAGTTACGCCCTTGGGAAGTTGACGTATCAACTACCCCTATCGGGGCCCACAAACCTTTTGGCTTTTCATCTTCCGAGGTTAGGGTTTTGGATTTTACTTATGTTAAAAAGGCCCTTAGAGCCTCATTGTAATAATCATCTTCTTGCAAATGCGAGTAGCCATCACATCTCTTCTCGGAGATAAGCTACCACCATTCTAGCGAGTTTTTCACTCTGTATTTTTACAGTCTCTGTACATTTGTTTCATTAATAGAAATCGTGTATTACTGTATATTTGTGACTCTTGTTATATTTTCGTTATATCTCTGTTATATTGTTGTCTCTCTTGCAATATCTTTGAATATTTCTGTGTTATATCTACGCTCTCATTTCGTGCCGAAAATAATCCAGATCACCCTCAGTCATTTATTTACCATATACGTTATTCCGCTCCTTCTACTTCTACTATTAACATTGTCTCCTTAACTTCACCCCATCTTCATTGCATTGAGTTCCCACCTCCACTTAACATAAACTTTACATGTAATGACACTAGCATTGGATGGGGTCAGTGTCAAATTACCCTACTTTCATAAGTATATGCCATTTCATTGCAATGTTGAGTTAAGGATTGAAACATCCAACATTTTTACAACTCTTCAATAAAAATATGTTAGAATTGTTGCATTCTTTAGGATTATGAGACACTTCAAGAAGTTATTAAATTCCGATAGTAATGACGTGCTTCCAAATCATGTCACCATGTTTCCATGAAGTAGAGTTACAACATAACATTGGGTATAGTTAGGGCCCTTAGGAATAAACTCTAATGACCAAATTCACACTTCGATGCGTGGTTATTTGATCCATAGTTATGAGATATGCTACAACATGCCTAACCACATCTTGAAGGAGTGTTACCATGACCCATTTATCTCTCATCTTTTTCCTCTTGGTGGCTTGTGGGTCTCATGGTCCTTCCTATGTCCTCACATATGTTTGGTAGGGCCCACACACACAACACTTTGGCATTCCCTTGTGATTCTCGCCCCAATTCACTTGTGGCCTCGTATGTAGAATATGTCTTAGCTACCTTTGTTTTTCCATTGCCCATTAGACTCGTGAAAACTGCCCCATTTATTGCATTCAATAAATTCCACAAATGGTCTTGAATTAATTTGGAACCCCCCACGTGTTCCCTCTTATGCTATGGCCTTTTGGCTTCCTGTGCTAAATAAATTTCTTTATCATTTATTTATTACTTCTCTTTTAAATAGTAAGGATCTTCTTTCAAATTTTCAACGATGAAAACTACTCATGAAATAATTATTATTATCTTCCCCATCAATTCCATGTCAACTTTGGATCGACAATGGTGCCACATGTTTCATGTGAATCACCATGGTGATAACGTCACATGTTGCGCGTGGATGCCCATGATGATATCACTATATATTACATGTGACATGACACAAAAACAAAAATTTAAAATATTTTCCCATGTTACCATTATATGAGCATCATGAAAGAAACAAGAGAGAAGACTTCAAACACAAGTGCAGAGTTAAAAACCAGTACTTGCACATGGATGGGAAATAATCGTATATAGAATCAACAAAGATGAAACGTGCTAATTCTCAT
This sequence comes from Picea mariana, assembly GCA_032191745.1. Lineage (NCBI taxonomy): Eukaryota > Viridiplantae > Streptophyta > Pinopsida > Pinales > Pinaceae > Picea > Picea mariana. The sequence continues at coordinate 3,293 of JASDQU010282196.1, forward strand.
TACAATAAGTGCACATAAAGTATCATGTCACTTGAAATTCAAAAGGAATTGTGAAAGTGACTATCAAAAGTGCTCAATTTTCTACATATAATCCATGAAAATAGTATTAAATATTGCATGAGACATCACACACAAATTAATCATATAGAAACATGTCGTTAACAAATAATATTTCCCCATTAACATATTCTAAGCATCATAAAATAAACAAAAAAAAATAATTGATATTGTAAGCATCATAAAAAAAAAAAATTGAAATACATATTCAGAACCACTTCTTACACATGCACAATATCTAATCCTATGTAGCACTATATAGAATCAACAAAGATGAAATTTGCTTCATTTATAATATATATTCCATTGACTAGTTATCTATGTTGTGTAGAAATTTCCTTACAAAGTGTTCCTTGGAAATATATATATACTATCAATAATGTACAAGAAGAATAAGAATAATATCATCACGAAGCCAACGTTCTAACCCGTAATACATCATCGTAATGCCAAGGGTATGACATAAATGTTCCCAGCCTTGCATACAAAGGGCGAGACAAGGCTAATCTTTCTTTCCTAAACGACAATCATGGGATCATAAGTATTATAATTAATTAAATTATTTTAAAAAAAAAATTACATATAAAATTTGAAGTTTTGCCTTTTTCTATCATCTTTTAATATTTTAAGAGTGGTTTTCTAAGGGACGTGAAGTAGGGCATTCACAACATGGTCCCCCTCACCTCTGTCGGATGTAATTGTTTTCAATTTTTATAAGTCAATGTATATATTATATTAAAAAATTAAAATATATTATATTTGATTTTTATTAATTATAAATTTATAAATAATATAAAAATGTATGATATTTTATTTTTAATAATTAGAAATTTTTAAAAAATTATAATATTTTTTTTAATAATTATAAATTTTTAAATATATATGATATTTTAATTTTAATAATTATAAATTTACATATTGGATATTATTCCCGCTCGCGATAGGGTTGTAGGTCGCTACAGCGTGCCCTTGAGGCCCCTGCGCCCCCTCGATTGGCTCACGACATTCTTTCAGATCATGGACGCCCCTGGGGATCCAGATCTGCCCTCGGAGGTTCTAGCCTTCAGATCCATGATTGTTGTCGGCCCTAAGCGCCCGGCCTCTGCAAACCAGCAGAAGTTTGTAAGGAAAATGGACTCAATCCCCTCGGTGGCCTTGCCGGAAGAAGAAACCTGCAAAGCGGCTTTGAACCTGGCTGAGAGAGGTCTCATTGGAGAGTTCACGGGCCTCTGGCCATCCCCCAAAACGGTGGAGGAGTGGACTCAAAGGAATTGGAAGCCACTGATCAAAGAGGGAGTCAAAATCTTTTTCGTAGGAAAGGGTTTCTTTGTGTTTGTCTTCGAAAACTCGGACGACAGAGGATTAATCTTCAGAAATGGGCCATATTTTATGGGACCTCGAGGTCTTTATCTAAACAAATGGTCGCCAGATTTTGACCCCACCCAAGACGTCCCCTCAGTTGTCCCGGTTTGGGTCAGGCTCCCTCACCTACCTCTCCATTGCTGGAATCAGAAATCCCTTCAGATCATTGGTAATGCGTTGGGAAAATACATAGACCAAGCTGCAAGAAAGGACCAGTACTCTTGTGCCCGTATCTGCGTAGAAGTCGATTTAGAAGAGGGGCTTCCTAAAGCAATCAATCTCTTTGTAGCGGGTTGGACGCATGTCCAGGAGTTGGACTACGAACAGCTTCCCTTTAAATGCAGACATTGTCACGGGTACGGACATTTTGCAAAGCATTGCAAGAAGAAAGTTGAGGAACAAGCAGACAATCAAAATGGAGATCAATGGACCCTAGTCCAGAAAAATGCAAACACAAAAAAAGGTTCAGGTAAAGGTCACACTATCGGTGATCCTAGCAGATCCAGAATCGGCCAAGATACGGATGCAACTCCAAAAGGGACAGAAAGTGCTCAGAATAATCAAGCAAAACCAACCCAGGGGAATGAGGAACAGGCAGAAATACCACCTTCAAATGAAGAGGGAGGGGAAGCAAATCAGATTGAAGCCAATCAAGGCAGCCCCTCCAATCCTTCTTACGTAGAAATTGCAAGGAAAAAACCAGTGGAAAGCTCAGGATCTTCAGAGGATGAATCCTATGAGCGACCTTCGAAAAAAGCAGGAAGGAAATCCCGTAAAGAAAAGAGGGAGGAGGAGGCAGAAAGGCACAAAACTCAAGGAAGTCAGTCTACAATAGAAATGTCTATTGGGCGAAACACCAGACCGAGACCTTCCAAGGGAGGTCCCAACCCCCCCCTCCTCAAGTAAATAATGAATCTCGTCTCTTGGAACTGTAGAGGACTGGGGAATCCCTCCAAAATAGAAGCAGTCAAGGATCTTTTAAAAGCAGCTCCCTCAGACATTCTCATGCTCCAGGAGACCAAAATAGAAGGGCAAGCCTTTCTAGAGATCAGTGGAACAAAGTGGAATAAAAGATCAGGCAAAGCAGTCAGTTCAAGGGGAACCTCTGGAGGGTTGGCAACTCTTTGGACCGAAGACCTATTTCATCTGAATAAGCATTATGAAACCCAGCATTGGATATACACGGAACTGAATCACAAAGCAAGTAAGTTTTCCATTTCTCTTTTTAACCTTTATGTACCTGTTTCCTAGGCTGAAAAACGAGAATGCTGGAACTCTCTCTCAGCCTTTTTAGAGGAGGCTTCTCCCAGCAATATCATCATAGCCGGGGATCTGAATATTGTAATGAAAGCAAAAGAAAAGAGGGGGGGCACTAGCTCCAGAGATCCGATGCTGTCCAAGGTAGAGGAGATCACACAGTCCTGGGACCTTTTAGACTTCAACCCCGTCCAAGGTATGTATACTTGGTCCAATAATAGGGTGGGCTCTGACCATATTTCTACCCGTTTAGATCGATTCTTGGTGCAAAGCGCTATAATGATGAACAATAAGATCATCATTACCAAAATTCTGCCTAAACTCACCTCAGACCATAAGCCAATACATCTTCTCCTGGAAGAAGAAGAAGACTTGGGCCCAATACCTTTCCGATTCATCCTTTTATGGATCGAGAGAGAAGGTTTTTTAGAGACAGTAAAAACAGCATGGGCCAACTCCTTCTCCGGGTCCTCAAGCTATGTATGGGAGCAAAAGTTGAAAGCCACAAAAAAAGCTCTGAAGGACTGGATAAAGAAACCAGTCCCAACTCCTACTGAAAAAAGAAAAGAAGCAATGCAGTCACTGCAGACTCTGCAAACAGACATGGAAAGCAAAGACATCACATCAGAGATGTTGGAAGAAGAAATTAAAGCGCAACGATCTACATATCAATCTTTTCGAAGCGAAGAAGAATATTGGAGACTCAAATCCAGAAGTCTCTGGCTGAAGGCAGGGGACAGGAATACCTCTTTTTACCATCGACAATATAGAGCGAGATTATCCAGGAACCACATAGCAGAAATAAAAACAGTGGATGGCCAAGTCTGCAAAGGTTTCAACCAAGTCAAAGCTGCTGCTGAGTTTCATTTCAGGAATTTATACAGAGAAGATACCCAAAGTAATGACGAGGATGTTGTCGATCTCCTCTCTAATATCCCTTCCTTAATCAGCTCTGAAGATAACACATTAATCTGTAGACTAACCACTGAGGAAGAAATCATCAAAGTAATCTGGTCCATGGAGGCAGATAAGGCACCTGGGCCTGACGGATTCACAATCCACTTTTACAAAGTTTGTTGGCATATTATCAAGGACGATCTCCAGAAAATGATAAACGGGTTTCTGAAAAAAGCCAAGGTAGGAGGAGGAACCAACTCCACTTACCTTGCACTAATACCCAAAGAATCCAACCTGGAATCATTTGCAAGATTTAGGCGCATATCGTTGTGTAACGCATCCTACAAGATCCTGGCTAAACTACTGGCAAACCGAATCAAGCCACTTCTAAAAAGACTGATCTCCAGCCCTCAAGGTGGATTTGTGGAAGGAAGGCATATACTGGACAATGTAATCCAAGTCCAGGAGATAATACACTCAAGCATTCAACGGAAAGAGAAAGGTATGCTGATAAAACTAGATATGGCGAACGTGTTTGACAGAGTCAACCGTTCTTTCCTGTGCAAGGTCCTTCACGCCTTCGGCTTCTCGTCTCACTTTATACAGCTAATTAGAGCCTGCATCAACAATCCGTGGGTAGCCCCATTAGTCAATGGCCACCCAACCAAATTCTTCCAAGCTTAGAGAGGCATCAGGCAGGGATGCCCTCTCTCCCCCCTCCTATATATATTAATGGTGGATTCCCTTAGTCGTAAACTCACTGCCGAAAGGTTAGTTGGCAACATCCCGGGCGTCAAATCTTCAAACGAAGCAGAACCTATGAACCACGCACTCTTTGTTGATGATTCCCTACTTCTCGGGGGAGCCTCCAACAGAATAGCCAAAGCCATCGACTCAGTCATCAGGACTTATTGCAGAATCTCGGGAGCACTAGTCAACGAAAGCAAAAGTGAAGTCTACAGCTGGAATATCGGCCAACCCGAACTCAAAGGCATCATCTCTATTCTCGGGTTCAAAGGCCACGCAATCTGGGACAGATTCAAGTACCTCGGGCTCCCCATCATTTCTGGTGTAAATAAAAGATCGCTTTGGAGCGACATTATCTCGAAAATCAAATCAAAAATTGCTGCGTGGGGAGGTTACTGGCTGACTAAGGGAGGTAAAGTCATATTAATAAAATATGTGTTGTCTGCGCTCCCAATTTACCAGGCTGCTTTTCTTCTCGCGCCTCGATCAGTGACGGAGCAGATCTCAAAGACTCTTAGAGATTTCTTGTGGCAGGGAGGGAAGGGCAACGAAAATAAGATTCACCTGGTAAATTGGGGAATCGTTAAAAAACCCAAGGCAGAGGGAGGGTTGCAAATCAAAGACCCCACATTGGTAAATCTAACGCTAGGAGGAAAGATTTTATGGACGCTGATCCATGAACCCACGCATCCAGTTAGTGTCACTCTACGAGCAAAATACGGAGTTAACAAATCTCTTAGTAATCTCCAAAGTGACAGCCCAGTAAACTGCACACAGGTTTGGAAATTGTGTTGCAAAAGCAGCAACTTTTTCAAAAAATCGGTCTATAGAATACCTGGAAATGGTAAACGTACGCTTCTTTGGTTGGATAGCATCATGGGGAAAGAACCCTTGGCAAAAAACGTGGACATAGCAGAACTCAGAGACTGGTTGGAAAGAGCAGGAGTAAACAGTTTATATGACCTCTCGAAATGGGATCAGCGTGGAGAGTGGGCAGGCTGGGATTTTCATGGAATTCCAGCCCGTTTAGCTCTGCATCAATCCATGCTCGAAGAGCTGCTGGAGGACGCCACCCCTAGTAATAGGTCCATGAAAGACAGGTGGGGATGGGGCAAGACAGGTGTATACACCACAACAACAGGATACAGCGCAATGCAGGCTTCAACAAACAGCAGTCAAACTCTGGCTTTCTGGAAAAACGTTTGGGAACCGCTAGCCATACCAAAAGTGAACTTCTTCTTCTGGACCCTGGTGCACAATAAGCTTCTAACGGGAGATAATCTGGAGAAAAGGAACATAGCAGGGCCACACAGGTGTGTGTTATGCAGCAATAATTCTGAAACAGCCCAACATCTTTTCATGGATTGCAACTTTGCTAAAGAGGTCTGGGGTCTCATGCTACAGGACTTCCAGATCACAATCCCACCTCAGAACTCTGTTGCGGAACTCTTTGCCTCCTAGAGTCGTATCTACCCCCAGCGAATTCCCACCAAGTCTTTATGGCGCAAAATCTGGACAGTCATCCCCAAATATGTATGTTGGCAGATTTGGCTGGCTCGCAATCAACAGATTTTTAAAGAGGTGTGACACTCCCCGCTGCAAGTAGTTGCAAAAGCCAAATCTTTCCTCCTGGAAGCTGCCCAACAGCAATATTTTAAAGAGTCCCACCTATTACAGCCAGAGGAAAAGAGGTGGCTAAGCCCTCTTGTGCCTTACCCGAGTAAGCAACTTCTTCCCCCACAAACAGTCAAACTAGATTTGCGTATAAAAGATGAGGATGACAAATTTCAGATTTGGTGGCGGACTAAAATTATAACCACAATTTTCTTTGATGGGGCGTCCAAAGGAAACCCCGGTGTAGCTGGCGCTGGGGGGGTCATCTACTCCCCGAACAGGACCGCAAGAGATTGTTTCTGCTGGGGACTAGGCCAGAAATCCAACAACCAAGCTGAGTTGCTAGGGCTTATCAAATCTTGTCTTATTGCTAGAGAAAAAGGAGTCAAAGACCTTCAAGTTTTTGAAGACTCGGAGTTAATAATAAAAAAGTTAAACACAGAGGCTCGATTCAGCAACGCAAGCCTAAACAAAACCTTGGACAGATTGAAGAGAGTCCTCCTAGACTTCAATTCGTGCAAGTTTTATCATATTCTAAGAAGGTCAAACAGTGAAGCTGATCAAATGGCGAATAAAGGCAACACACTTATGAAAGGACAGTTAATTGTAAACAATGAAAGCTTCGTCCAAATTCCCTGAGAATGTTGTAAACCATAAATAGAGGCAGCTAGAAGATAGCATTGTAATAAGGGTCGCTCGGGCAAAAACCCATTTTCTTTTAAGTTAATAAATCCTATATCCGTTACAGTTAAAAAAAAAATTTATAAATTTATAAATATTATATTGATAATTATTATGATTAAGAAAAACATTTTTTTAAATAAAAAACTGTTTATTATGTTTGTTTTATTTTGTTGAGTTTATTATGTAATAAGTTTTAATTAAATATTTTTATTTTTTTTAATTATTTAATAAAATTTGAAATTAAATTTATTAAAAATTTTAAATTAAATTTATAAAATTTATGATATAAAAGATTAAAGATAAGTATCATTTTATTATAATTTTTCAATTTTATAGTTTAAATATTTTACAAAGTACAAAACCATAATTTTTTTGAGTTTTATTTTTTATTTTTTGTGTAGTGATTTGTGTTTATTAAATTAAAATATGGTCTTTTAAATAATTTAGTAATATGGTCTCTTGTGTATATTAAATTAAAATATGATCTTTTGAATAATTTGAATATAATATTTAAATTTATAATTAGTAAAAATCAAATATCATATATATTATATTAAAAATTAAAATATTTGATTTTTATTAATTATAAGTTTAAATATTATATTCATAATTTTAAAAAATTATTATTTAATGAATTTTGAAATTAAATTTATTAATAATTTGTAAAATTTTAAATTAAATTTATAAACTTTATGATATAAAAAATCAATGCTTTAATTTTATAATTTAATTATTTTACAAAATACAAAACTATATATTTTTTATTTTTTTTAATTTAAAAAAAAATTCTAATAAATTTGTTATTTTTATTTTCATTAAATACTGAATATAAAATTGATTTTAAAAAAAATATTTGATGTTATTCTTATTATTTTATTTGTTTTAATAAATAAATACCACCATTATAAAAAAAATCATAAATATTTCAAAATGGATAAAATATAAAATAGAAGATATAGATATCAATAAAAAGAACATCTAAATATATTTAAAAAAAATCTACTCAACCTAAAATAAAAGAAATAATGTTTAATTTTCATATATTTTATATAATATTATAAAGTAAAAAAAAAAAAAATCTTACTGTTCATTTTTTTTAATTTTTTATTTTGTGGATGAGTTAATTATCATAAAAGTGAAGTCATAAAATATTATAAAGATTTTTAAAACTTTGGTCTCAAGAATTTTGAAGAACTTTGACTTCTAGAACTATGACCTTATCAAATTTGACCTCACGAACTATGATTTTAGAAACTTTGACCTCAGAAATTATGAAGTCAAAACCTTAGCAGCTATAACCTCATGAACTTTGAACTCATGAACTTTAATGATCCATAAGTTAATTTTAACACTAAAGGTTTTGGTTAGAGGGGTAATTAGAAAGATGGGGAGAATTTCATGGTTGATTACCTTAGGTATAAGATTAATATTGATTATACTATCGATTTACTTGCTATCACAAGACACTACATGATAAGTACTAAATGCAATTGTGAAGTTCCACATGAGATTGAACTTTGTGTCATTCGAGGGAAACAAGGAGGCTAGGTGAAGACACTTCCAAATTGGAAAGATGAAAAGGCACCATTTCTTCACACAACTGGTGTCACTAGTTCATCTACATGTATAAGACTTCCAGATGACCCAAAGAATTATGTTAAAGCAAGTAGATCTAGTAGCATCTACACAAGGGAGTTCTAAAAATAAATAAATAAAATAAAATGTAATAAACAAAACAAATTTCTTTAAAATAAAAATAATAATAATATAATAGTTAAACAATAAAAAGTTCCTTTTTTAATAAATAATTAAACTATTAAAACTTTAGAAAAAATTAAAAAAAAAACAAGTTGTATGTAGGGACGATTCTTGGAATTGCCCCTCCCCTAGTTTAGGTGCATTCCTCATAATCACCCCTTGTCCCCCTCTTCTGGTACACTTCCCATACACCTCCAACATTGCTCTAGGGTTTGAGTGGAATTGAGGGTGGACATATTATATGATTGCTTTAGTGTTAGGCTCCACTTCATCCAATTAAGTGGAATGAAATTATTCCAATAATAATTAACACTTTTCATCATTTTCATAACTTCCAAAATTAAGATTTCAATGTCTTTTCATATGCTTAAAATCCTTCTAATCTTTTAAATTAAACATAACAAATATGTTTTAGATATCATAATATTAATAATTAATGATAATTTCTTAAAACTCTTAATAATTGTTTTAGATACTATAATATTAATAATTAATGATAATTCCTTAAAAATCTTTGATTTCTTTCACTTTGTTGTAGTTTAAACGTTCTATCAAATGATTAGTGCTCTAGGGGGTTTTTCAGCATAGAAATGGATTTTAAACAAAAAATAGTGAACGAAAAAAAACATTTCTTAGAAGAGTTAAATAAGTCTTTCACTTTGTCATAGTCTAAACGTTCTACAAAATTATTCTTCTCGGGCCATTTTTTTTGGGGACATTTGTCCGAGATCCAGCAAGAAATTGTTAGATTAGCAGATTTGAGTGATTATTTCCATATAATCCAAGTGCCTCAGGGTTTCAACATGTTGAATCCATTTCTTCATTCAAAAATAGATTTTAAACAACAAAAAATTGTGATTTCATGTAGATTTATTTCAAAGGAAAAAAACCATTTCCTAAAACAGTTAGATAAGGCCTTTCACTTTTAACCAAAACCTTAGATAATAATTAATTTGTCCAAAAAAAAAAAAAAAATATATTTTTTTACTTTTTAATTTAAATATAAAATATATTGAAAGTTAAATTGTTTCTTTGCTTGAAAATATTTTTAAAGTGAATATCTTTTTCTTTTATGTTTCATAGACTTTATAATTTATAATACTTAATAAAAATAAAAATATAAAAAATTTGTCCAAAATTAAACTATATAAATGAATATTTAAAAATATAATAGTATATTGGTTATTTGTATTGTGGTGTAAATGCATTTTGGCTACTATTCTCATAATAATGAATAAACATGGTTATTATTGAAATTTTTTTCTTTAAAGTATTAAATAAAAAATTATGTTTAAGTATTATAATGTAATAGAATTTATATCTTAAAAATTTTATGAAAATAAAATTTTAATATAGAAAGGATAATTGCATTTGATTTTTTTTTAAATAAATTATATCAATTATTCTCAAAATCCATATACCATAATTTACATAATTTACATTGAATTAAAAAAATACAATAATCAATATGCATCCAAGTAATTAGTAGATTTAATTGTGAAACCAAACTAAGGCCATCAATGTTGTGCACTCCATTGCTAGATTTGCAAGAGACTTAAATAAACAAGGTTGCATGGCATCGTATACCTGCCACTATGCAAGGATAATAAAATAAAACAATAGTTGTATTGAATCCACCACATGCGTCGAGATGAATAACAAATTCATTTGTTGAATATGGTAGTCAAGTGTCATCTCATTAAAGGATGTTGAAGATCCTTCCGCAACTATTGAAGATCCTTACGCAGTCGCGACAATAAGAGATGCATTTGAACAACGAATCACAATTTAGAAAAATGTTTTAAAATAA
>JASDQU010282198.1:3875-14025 GCA_032191745.1 Picea mariana
GCAGTAAGATCCTTTTCCTGAATAACATCAGCGATCTTCTCCCACTGCTCAGGAGTTGGATCAATTCCAGTTGGATTGTGAGCACAACCATGAAGCAACACAAAAGAACCGCTTGGTGCAGCCTGCAAGAAGTCAAGCAACTATCAGTCTCCTCTACTACCAAAAAATTACAGTGCATTTACCAAACATCTAAGTCTGTGAAAAGAGAGGGGAAAAACTGTTTCTTACCTTAATATCTGCAATCATCCCTTCAAAGTCTAGTCCTACGGTTTTAGGATCATAGTACCGGTATTCCGACCATGGAACACCAGCATCATTGAAAATGTTCTTGTGATTCCCTGGTCAAAATCAAACTAGAATCAAAAAGCCTCAAAGAGATGGAATATCAGTTTGCATCAAAATGATTAAAAATGTTCAACTGTAAGATGGGCATGACAACTCTAAACACATTACTTAGAGTTCAGCATCACAACTCTAAATATATTACTTAGAGTTCAGCATCACAAATCTAAGACTTACCCCAAGTTGGAGAAGAAATCAAGACTTGTACTCCAGGAAAATATCTTTGAATAAAGGCAGCAGCAAGGCGAAGAGAACCAGTTCCTGAAAGGCCTTGGACAGTTGCTACCTGGATAAAAGTGTCAACAGGGTATTCTATAAATTCAATTCCACATATGCAAGCACAAAATATCATCATCCTAAAAAAGTGGATCTATGATATAACCTTTGCTACCTTCTCTTAAACAGATCTACAGAGACATGAATATCCTTTTCCTAGCAGAGTCTGCATAAGAGAAAATATTGTATAACCTAAAAGTAAAAAAGCGCTCCCTCTCTCCCCTGACCCCTCTCCCCTTTCCTTCCCCTACCCTACTCTCTCTCCAGAAGTAATTCAGAGAGAACATACCCGTCCTTGCTTTGTTGCATCATTGTCAGCTCCCAGCAACAACTCCACAGTAGCCTTATTAAAAGCAGCCAAACCTTCAATAGGCAGATACTGTAGACAAAGCATAACTAGAGAATGTCAAATATGTATAACCTTAAAATGATTCCCACAGAAAGGATGCAACGGTTTCTTCACTAAAACCAGATGCATACCTCCTTATTTTCTCCTTTCTCCAACATCATATTCTCTGCCTGCATAACAGAAACAGTGATAAGAAGAATTCCACTTGATAATATAATTTAAAAGAACTCTCAAAATGCTATAAACTAAGATAATGTCGGGAAAACCTTTATACTATTCGACTTAAAAGTAAGGGGTACTTCGTAACTATACAAAATAATAAATAGGTAGCCTTCCCTCGATCATTTACAAAATATGAACGGAGATTAGTTAAAAGAGAAGAGCATTCAATGTCACCTTTTTCACCACATTGAGCACATAGGGCTGAAGATCTTCTGTTCTGTAAGCTCCAACACCAAGATTAAGCTTCAAATCATTTGTATCTGCTTTAAATGCTTCTGAAACACCCAGAATTGGATCTGGAGGTGCCATTGTCACTCCTTCAAAGCGAGAAACGTCTGTTGCAAGAGCCATGTTAATTCTGCTCACAGACTGTACACAAAATCATACAGTTAGTAAAAACTTCCAACCATGGGAACAAATTCTAATTGAAGTAGCTTTATATTCATATCCTATGGAAGATATAGTTGGTTAGCACGTAAATGTCAGCAATGCATTCAAATCAATATATATGCAAATACAAAACAGGTCGTAAAAAGTCAACCAAGAGCCTCATGTAAGTAACGTGTTTGCTCTTATATGTCTTCCTTAACGAATAATAATTTTAAAAATACTGCAAATTTGAAATTAGTTACCATAGAAACCAGCAGTGATAAATTCTGAGTACCAGTTCCAAATAAAAATATTTCCTACCACTGATCAGATTGACTTTGATCACCTCAACAAATGTCATCACTCACAATGGATTTTATCGTGCTGGAATAATCTTCCTGTTAGCCAGTATCTTAAAGTTCACTTTTTCATCATGACAAAGAATTGCATTCTTTAAGAGATCATCTTGCTCAGAGTACCTTCCATAAATTTCATGGCATTCTTTTATCCTAAGAAAATACACTTTACTTCATCGTGGCATTATATTATCATAAGAACATAAGCAGTATTTCATTCAAACTTTTAAAAGCAATAATACTTGCAATTGTGACTGTTTGCCAAGGGTATAAACATTTCAAAAGCAAGCTTTGGTACACTTGATGAAGCCACAGTCAAAATCAGGCTTGCAATAGTGGAAACAACTACAACCCCAGTATAAATTTATGAGCAATAAAAAATTCCTTGGAGAGGTCTCGCTGCTGCAAAAGCCCGTGAGAGACTAGTACTACTACTGAAATTATTTCAATCAATGATTGAACTTCTTCCAAACATATACAGTAGACACAACTCCAAACCAACTCAGCCTCCATCTGAGATCGATCCGCTATTCTATTGTTCTAACAAATTAAATATGTTAAAAATGATATGATTTCATATTAATGACTTCGGTTCCTGCAAAATAAGCAACCCTCGTATCTCAACAACTTTCTCCAATTACCCAACGTATTAAGCTATGAAGTATTACCCTTCTCCACTATCAGTCTACCTATTGGGACCCTGGCATATTTTAACCATTCACAAGGATTGCTATGGGACCCATCACTTGCTTTGTGATTAGCTAAAGCTTCCCTGTGGACTGGCTCCTTGAGATTCGAAAGGGAGGGAGACGAACAATAATATCCAAGGACCAAGGTTTACATTCACCAATTACGCCCTGTTTCTTCCTCTCGACGATTTACATGCACCAGTTTTCCCAATCTTTTAACAACTTCAAACACAACCTACTGTAACCTTAATAGACTTCAACCATGCATTTCTATTTCTTTGTTCATTATCGACTTCAACCTTTTTCAAATCCGCACAGCTTTAATCCACAGGCTCTTTCCAAACCTCTTCTCTTCTAGAGATCATCTTCCTACTTCGGCAGAGAGAGAAGACAGGTGCATTACAGCCCTAGTGGGGGGGGGCTATCTTCAACACTTGGAGTGTGTGTCCGTGCATGTAACAGTAAGGAAATGATATAAAGAAATAACCTAGATTAAGACCATTTCAATTTCCTACTAAACCTCTCAACCACTACAAAAAATCTATGCTACACAGCTTTTCTGGATCCCGCACCTTCATTGTCGCACAGGTGAGATTTCCTATCAAGCTCTACAGAGTGCTTCGGGTAGAAATTGGGCACCATGATGCTTATTATCAATGCATTTGCTAAAGGTAGAAACTGTAAAGTACTTTTTCTTTTGATGCATGATCTAAAGCCTAGAGGTCAATCTCACCTTCACTTTCAAAGAGGAACTGTCTTTCCTCTTGGCGAATGCATAGCCAACCCGAAGACCRTCAAACTTCTTCTGACATAGACTCAACTGTTGCAGCCAAAACATATCAAAGAGAGAAAAATATCAGAAACCATCCAAACCCTTGTCCTTACCCAAAAACTAAATAAATCAACATAGCAGATTGAAATTCCTTCCCGTATAAAAATCGGATCAATTATTAAATCCAAAWTAATAGCAGATACGAAGCATTCAAAATATGACAATATTTAGCAGGAATCCCAATAATGATCATAAYAATGACTGAATTGAACAAAAAGAGAGAGAAAATAACGGGCATTACCTGAGAGTTATCGATGACAGCCATGGGCTTGGCTGATGCGGCAGCAAAGGTAGCCATTTGAAAATCAGAATAAATAAATGTCTGCAAACAACGAAAAGAAATAAAATCCGTTAAACCTTAAACCCTTCCCCATACTCTGCAACGGATCGCTGTACCACTATAGCAGATCTACAAGAATTAAACACTATTTTCAATTAAATCGGATCGGCCTTCACGCAGAGAAATACTCAATCCTAAGCATAAAATCAAGCGAAAAATTGCAAACAGAAGAACAAACCTAGCAGAATTTTTATGAATCGAGATAGAAATTCTTAATATTTCTGCAAGTTTAAAGCAAATGTGTAGTTGCCGGAAATCGAACCTCGACCACAAAAGAAACGAAAATCAAACCAAAGCAAACGAGAGGGAGAGAAGAGTTCCGGATCTCAGACCTGTGAACGAAATTAACGGGTGGACGAGAAATGAGAGTCCTATAGAGGGTAGACGTGTAGGCTCTTTTGTATAGCGATTTGGTGCAGATGAACGGCCGAGATAACATCTTGAAAACTAGCAGTCACGGGCCCACGTGGACTTTSTTGCCGGGAAACGGTTCATCGCCGGAAGCCGGCGGTTTGAAAAGTCGCCGCATATGTTAAGAAGGGGGAATCTCTCCACATCCTAACATATGTGTGGCTAGTGTTGGGCTTTGCCAATGGTCGGACATTGGATTTTATTATTTTGGATTTTAATGTGGATGGGGCACACCAAGCTTATTCTTGGATTTGCTTGCCTAACAATCCTATGTGGGTATCCAAGAGAGTTTGTAATTATCTTTATATATGATTATCTTGGACATATTTTAGATAGAGCTCAATCTAAGACCTCTTGTTTTACTATTCTATTATCTAAGCAGATATAAAAGAGACATGGATAGATATAAAAGAGACATGGATTTTGTTGGCTTTTGAATAATCATTTGTCGAATGGATATTTTTCATATTATAATCTTATTATCTTCCTATTATCTATGAAGATAAGAAGAAATAGATATATTGTGTTGGCTTTTAGATGATCTTTTGGTGTTAGCTCTTTTTTATAGTGTAAAGTTTATGCGATAATCTGAGATCCATCATTTTACTATTCCATTATCTACGCAAATATAATAAAAACATGTGGATTTTGTTGGCTTTTGAATAATCATTTGGTATTGGATCTTTTTTAGAGTACGATCATCTTACCTATGGAGTTAGGAAGAGATATATCGATTTTGTTGGCTTTTAAAAGATCATTTGGTGTTAGCTCTCTTTTACAGTGTGGAGCTCAAAGTTCACTCATAAAACAAATTCATTGGGGTGTACTTTAATCACTAAAAAAAAATTGAGTAATTTACCCACAAGGAAACGTCAAAAAAACAAAAATATTTCTACAACCAATCAAATTTGGCTCTCTTGCATCCATTAGTTGTTTTCAAGGATGTTTGTGCATCATTTCCTATGACCACAATACCTTCCAAACTAGAGGTTAATGTATTCAGCATTAGAGTTCGGTTTAGTGTCGTTGATTGTGGTCATATAGCTAATCGGTAACATATCATCTTTTGAACGACAATATGGATGTTTTTTAGTCGATGTTTAATAACATCATCATCCATAAGTATGTCTTAACAAGCTAGAAATAACGATACGATGTATCAATAATTAACCCCCTAACCCATTGTCAATGATTATAGTTGATTAGTTAATTATATTTAACTATGATTGATTATAGTTGCACATGTTGACAATATTTTCACCATGGTTAAGTAATGTTTACTATGGTTGATTATAGTAGACTATGGCTTAACTAATAACTCATTAATCACTACACCCACTACCCACCTAACACTTATCCACTAACTTATAGTCAATTATCATGGTTGATCATGATTGGTTATGTTTAATGTGATTGACAATAGTAATGCATTGTTGACAATTGTTAACCATGCTTGATTGAGGTTGACCATAGTTGATTAGGGTTTACTATGGTTGAATTGTTGGCCTATCAATGATCAGTAACCAACTAAATCCTTAACATGGTTGATTGTGGTTATTTATGTTTTATTGTGATTGACAAGGGTGGTGTATAATTTACCATAGTTGATTATGTTTAACTATGGTACACTACGGTCAACCATGATTATCAGTAAACTATATGGTTGAATTTATTTATTTTCAATGTGGTTCACGACACCATCGGCGCACGCTACATCCATGGTAGATAGATATAAAAGAGACATGGATTTTGTTGGCTTTTGAATAATCATTTGGTGTTGAATGGATATTTTTCATATTACAATCCTATTATCTATGAAGATAAGAAGAAATAGATATATTGTGTTGGCTTTTAGATGATCATTTGGTGTTAGCTCTTTTTTATAGTGCAAAGCTTAAGCAACAATCTGAGACCTATCATTTTACTACTCCATTATCTACGCAACTACAATAGAAACATGTGGATTTTGTTGGCTTTTGAATAATCATTTGGTGTTGGATCTTTTTTAGAGTACAATCTTGTTACCTATGGAGTTAGGAAGAGATATATCGATTTTGTTGGCTTTTCAAAGATCATTTGGTGTTAGCTCTCTTTTACAATGTGGAGCTCAAAGTTCACTCATAAAACAAATTCATTGGGGTGTACTTTAATCGCTACAAAAATTTTGAGTAATTTTCCCACAAGGAAACGTAAAAAAAACAAAAATATTTCTACAACCAAACAAATTTGGCTCTCTTGCATCCATTAGTTGTTTTCAAGATGTTTGTGCATCATTTCCTATGACCACAATACCATCCAAACTAGAGGTTAATGTATTCAACATTAGAGTTGGGTTTAGTGTCGTTGATTGTCGTCATATAGCTAATCGGTAACATATCATCTTTTGAACGGTAATATGGATGTTTTTTAGTCGATGTTTAATAACATCATCATCCATAAGTATGTCTTAACAAGCTAGAAATAACGATATGATGTATCAATAATTAAACCCCCTAACCCATTTTCAATGATTGTAGTTGATTAGTTAAGTATATTTAACTATGATTGATTATAGTTGCACATGGTTGACAATATTTTCACCATGGTTAATTAATGTTTACTATGGTTGATTATAGTAGACTATGGCTTAACTAATAACTCATTAATCACTACACCCACTACCCACCTAACACTTAATCCACTAACTTATGGTCAATTATTATGGTTGATCATGATTGGCTATGTTTAATGTGATTGACAATAGTAATGCATTGTCGACCATTGTTAACCATGCTTGATTGAGGTTGACCATAGTTGATTGTGGTTTACTATGGTTGAATTGTTGGCCTATCAATGATTAGTAACCAACTAAATCCTTAACATGGTTGATTATGGTTATTTATGTTTTACTGTGATTGACAAGGGTGGTGTATAGTTTACCATAGTTGATTATGTTTAACTATAGTACACTACGGTCAACCATGATTACCAGTAAACTGTATGATTGAATTTTATTTTTTTTCAATGTGGTGCACGACACCATCTGCGCACGCTACGTCCACGATAGATATTCCCCCCCTCGAAATCACGAGGGAACATGAGGGCAGCCAAACATTTCATCAGAGCATTAAGCCAGAACAACCATACTTCGTTAAGAGTCATCAACATGTCACTTATAGGAATTGAACCTGGGTGGGGAGGTTAACAACCAATCCTCCCAACCACTCGAGCTAGACCCAATTGTCAGTAAACTATATGGTTGAATATGTTTGACTAGTAACCTACTATATCCCCAACCATTATTCCCTTAACCACTAATCCCTTAACCCACCTAGCCCTTAACTACTAATCTCTTAACCCACCTAACCCTTAACCCATTTTGCATATTTTGGTTGACCTTGGGCAACTATGGTCAACTAGTCAGTTATGGTTAACTATGATTGATTATATGAGTGTAATTTTTACAAGAGTTGTGTATATATGACTAGTTTATTGTAGTTTATTATAGTCAATTATGGTTGAATATAGTTGACTATGATTGACTAGTAATTGAAGTATGCTAATCTTATAGCAAAGGGACCCTTTCTTCGGTTACAAATATGAATTTGGCAGAAATTTCAAGCACCTAACATTAGACTCCTCCCCAACTCACCCCTCTAGCTAACTTGCAAATACAAGAATATTCATTTTTTCAAAAGATGTTTTTTTGGGTGGAATATTGAATTTCAAACTCTACTAAAAAAATACTTAACTCCACCTAAAAATTCTTAACTCCAACTAAAAATATTTTAACTCCATTTGAAAATGCCTAACTCCACCCAAAAATCCTTAACTCACATGGTGAAAATTCTTTAACCAACCACAAAAAATAATAAAATAACTCAATTGCACCTAGGGCATTTATGGTACAAAGTTGGGTTATTTGGTAAAATGAACCACGTGCATTTATGGCACATAACAAAATATGTGAATTATGGTGCATGGCACATCCTTTTGGAAAATAGTTCCAATCAGAGGAATTTCTTAGCATGGAAAAACATTTCAATCCCTAATTCAAGTGACTTTTATGCCGCCATGGAAAAATACTTCAATGGACAAGATTTTCATTTTCATTTTCATTTTTAGAGGGCCTTTGTTGAGTTGTGTTTTTGCTTCTACAGGTTACCCTACATGCCATGTTTCGAGCTTTCAATCGTGCAAAGAATGATATATTATTAAGTGATATACAAAACTCTAGCAAAATCCTGAAGTTTGAATTTTTTTTAATGAAAGGATACACAAGTTTTAGTTATTGTTGATGACAAAGAGGCATAATCTATTATTTAGATCAACTATCTTCAACAAGGTCCCTTTTAACTTGTGTTTTCCAACAACCACAACTATATTGCCAAAGAAAATGAGAATTTTGAAGAGGGAGAAGTATTGTTGTAGAATCTAAATCATATTACCAACCTTGCCATTCCACATGTAATATATAATAAAAATTAAATATTGTTTCTTGGGTTTTTGAAAAGTGTTTTCTTTGTTACATGGATTTATGATCACATAATGTCCATTTCTTGCAAGCAATTAGTTATACAAGGTTGAGAAATATCTACCTCTTTTTATGGGATTGCATGAGTCTCTGAGGGAAACATTTTGAGTGGGGTGGCTTATGTTGTTTTATAAATTAAAAAATGGCTGTGGATAAAGTAGACATAGCTAATTGTATTTCAAGTGTCATAATAAAAAATATCAATTTTTATTCAATTTCGAGTGGCTAATGATCTAGGAAATTATTTCAATTTGCAAAGAGTTTATCTCTATCTCTATAACCAACCAACTACCCTCATTATTCAATTACAATGATTCATATCCCAGAGTTTGTCAAAATTAACCAAGGACAAAGAAAATATCAAATTTACACAATTGGGCTTCCTAGACTCATCAGCATGCACACCTCATAAATTATAAATTCTTAAAGGGTCTAGAGGCATGAATGGCATATCACCATGTATGATCCATTGTCCTATGTTCTTGGAATGCATGTAGAGGTGTTAAGATTCAAACAAGAGTCCATAAATTGAGTTTTGGACTTGAAAATGAGGTGTTGCATTGGGGTGAGTTAGGTCTTGAAAATGCACTACAAATCGTACACAATAGTTCATGATGAAATATTAAGGTTGATAAGTAAAGTATATTACATGTCCAGCCACCCCACATTTCAATATGTTCCCATAATGTCGCCATTTGCAAGTATTGAACCTATCAAAATGCCACTTTCCTTGATTTGCGCTATTTCTAGGCCAATTGAACTAGTCTCACCAAAATGCATACCCGGGTCAAATTATTGACTATTTCTTGATCTGAAACTTGTTGATTACTCCTCATGTCCTTACTAACCTTCCTACAATTATGTCATATTTTCAATTCAAACCTTGAAAAAACTCTACTTTTACAAAATACATCAAATTTGCTCTTTTTGTATAGAATGCAAATCAAGCCAACATGGCTTAGTAAAATGCATCATGTTATCCTCGATATCTAGGGATAACTAGGAGATCATGTCTCGAGGCCCACATGGTCCTAGACATGGAGTACGAGAGCGGATCGACTTGAGCATGGCCCTTGAGGGCCCATCTTTCTTCTTCTCCACCGGACTTGTTTTGTCAGCAGTAGCAGCTTCCATCACCACCGACCTGGGCTTGCATCGGAGAGGACTCTTGCTCCATGAGGTAATCAGTCTGAGGTATCATGGTATGTGTCATATTTGATTGTTATAACCTTCTTATATATGCATTAGGTTCCTTTCATTTCGGATGACTGCTTGGATCTTACACTAATCCACTTGACCACTGTTGGGGTGATTGATGGGGCAACTTAGCAAGTTGGTATTCATGGGTCTTGGTTAGCCACCAAGGGGGATTTGCAGAGCCATCGTCCGCTCCCACCATCTTTCATCATTTTACATCTTATACCCCGCTCATCCATCCCACTCCCCTAGTC
>JASDQU010282201.1:15888-27151 GCA_032191745.1 Picea mariana
AATTTCATAATCTTAGACATGAAACAAGTAAATTTTACCACAAACATTCATTACATGAATAAAAATGCAGATTTTCTACTTACTTCACCAAGAATAATCAATTCAAACCCTAGTTGAAGACCATTCCACCATGAAAAATGCCAAGATACACCACCATAAATCTTCCCTAAGATATGTGCACTAGTTGTTTCAGCCAATAACCCTTAAAGACAGTGAAAATTTCAGTCCACCACTTGTGTGTGATGAGTTATGATGACAATGAATGTCACTTTGTGTTTATTTATACCATAATTTGACCTTTAATTAATTTTAGGTCGAAAATCAGAGCCGACCCTGAACATTCACTACACAAATAAAATTTTACAAAAATGTAATATTAAAACCCCAGTTGAGTGACATCATGCCCTTTCTAGGGTGATGATGAGGTCTCATGGTGGATGTCCTGCCTCTAATGATGGAACGTTGCCCCTCCTAGGGATTAATCTCACCACCTACTGCAAGAACGTTGTGAAAATTTCCTTCTTTCACTGGAGCATCACTGCATGAAATCCTAGCCCCTCCAATATGGCGTCATGGGCTAGGTGGATGGTCTCTAGACCTCTCAAGGCCATCGTCCAAGTGAATGAGGGTAGGGCTCATCCATCTAAGGACTATCATAGTTCCTCCAAAGGCAACAAATTCCTTCTTCATGGTACTATCCTTCGATCTCTTCTCATCCCCTGGCTGAGGTTCCAACGTCCATCTGTGGGCTGTGAGCCCCCACGAAGGTTCGAGCTAATCATTCCCTTAGGTGTACTTGTCCACCGGGAAAGGTCCTATAGATACAAAAAGTACGCCATCAAGGGGTTCATAATTCACAAGGATCATAGCATGTAAATCACATCTAATAATTAAATTACCCGAACATGTGCATTAAAACCCCCTTAACCCCAAACAAATGCTCAAAGACGTTATGCAATTTGACAAGTTAGGTTTGGAGAGGGTCTCAGGGTGTCTTATTGGGCTAACCTCTCTTAAGTTTGGGGTGTTTCCCAGGTGGAGTCTAGTCCAAGTCATTTAAGTGTATGAGGTGGCATGGGGTAAATAATTGGGCATGGGGTGCATGTGATAACAAGGAAATGTAGAGTCTTACCTATGGGTGCCTTTGTGGAGGGTGAGCTGCACCTTGTCATGGATGCAATTGTTTCCTAGCCAATTCATTTCCATTTATTGTTAACCTTATTTCTTTTGATATTTTTCTCTTGTGCTTCAAGGGAATAGTTGAGATCCACTGTCATGGCTTGATGACGAGAGGTGATAGTGTTATCCACAAACATTTCATGGAAATGAGAAGGATGGCTCGTAATTTGACCCCCTTTCTCTTGGTTATGCCACCAAGAGACACTACCCTGGTCTTATGACCAATTAGGTGGTAATGTCATACCACTACATGCCCATGGTTATAATAGGCCATCTCGTGATGATACCTCCTATCCATCAACTAGTACCTTGAGTGTTTATGTTATCTTGTGGGTCCCATTTTATTACTAATATTCTTTTCACTGCTTTCTCAAGGATCCTTGGGCGAAGCATATTGAAGGTTTCAAAATTGGCTTTTAATGCTTGCCAGCTACTTTTACCCTCTGGCCTTTAGCCCCTTCTTCCCACGAGGTAAGGTACAACCCTTCCTAGTGTATCCAATCCAAATGCCCAAAAAGGAAAGAGGATATGGAGGGAATAAATATGGAAAGTGCTAAGTATGGAGGGAATGGATGATGAATCTTCAAAGATACACCTAGTAGCAACCCATCCTAAAGGGAAATCAACTTACTAGGGCACTGTGTCACCCTTCCAGTTTTGAATGAGGCAAAGAGCATAGTTTCCAATCAAATGTCATGAAATGAAGAAGGATTCAATACAACATGTTCAAGTGCTTCAAAAATTAGAGTGACACATATCATGATACCGAGACTCATTACCTCATGGAGAAAGACTCACTGCTACTTTAGGACTAGGCTAGTGTGGTGGATACTGCTGCCGGTGAAATGTGGACTGCACTGAAGAAAAGAGGGGCCCTCCGGGGCCATGCTTAAGTCATCTAGCTCTCAACACTCCATGTCTAGGATTTGTGGGCCTCGAGACATGATCTCCTTAGTTATCCCCAGGCTAGGGGATAACATGGACGACTTCATTCAGGAGGAAACTCAGAGAGGCTATGTGCATGGGAGTTCATCTACTGATAATGAAGAGGAGAATGTGGCACTTCTATCTAAAGGAAAGAACAGGTCCAAGAAAGGTTCCAAGGGAGGGAACAAGCAAAAAGTTGAAGGGAAGAGAGACATGAGAAAAGACAAGTGCTTTGCATGTCACAAGTTTGGACACTATATTGGACAATGTCCTAACAAGAAGAAGAAGCAGGTTGCAGCTTCAGCTAATGTGGAGGAGTTTTCCCACAGGTTCGAGGAGTATTCATTGTTGATGTGTCTTTCCTCTAGAGTATCATCTACCAGTGTTTGGTACATTGATAGCGGTGCCTCCCGCCATATGACAGGTGTTCGTGAGTACTTCACTAATCTTATAGAGATTGAAGATCCTGAGGTGGTGCTTGGAGATGATTCAGTGGTTAAGGTAGTTGGTAGTGGGATAATATCATTTCAGAGGGAGTCTCTACCTCCCCTGTTGTTGAGGGATGTCCTATATGTTCCAGGCTTGAAGAAGAACTTGGTGTCAATTTCCACTATTGAGGATAGGGGATATGAGGTGTTTTTTCGTGATGGGCATGTTCTCTTGTATCCTAAGGGATAGAGTAACACTTTGACCAAAGTGATTGGGATCCAACATGAGAAGCTGTTCAAGATCATGTTTCATCCTGCTAGAGCATTGATGCATAGTACCAACAACAATGACCTTTGTGATTTATCGCATAGGAGGATGGCCCATTTTTACCATGGGGCTCTGAGGATCTTGAGAGAGATTGTGACTGGAGTGCCAGAGTTCAGTATAGAGCACCAGGAAGTGTGCAAGGGGTGCGATCTTGGGAAGTATGCCAAGACTTCATTTCCAAGCAGTGACAATAGAGTATTAGGTATTCTTGATATGATTTATACTGATGTATGTGGTCCTATGTATTTTTCCTATTTGACTAGTTTTTTGTATTATGTCACTTTCATTGATGACTTTTCTCAGAAGTCTTGGATTTTATTCATGAAGACCAAAGGATAGGTCCTTCAATGGTTCCAAGTGTTTAAAGCTCTTGTGGAGAACCAAAATGGAAGAACGTCAAAGTGTTGAGACATGATAATGGGGGTGAGTATACCTCTAATGAGTTCAATGAATTTTGTGTTAGGGAGGGCATTAAGAGAGAAGTGACAGTTCCTTACAACCCACATCAAAATGGGGTTGTTGAGAGGAAGAACATGGCTATTTTTGGGGTTGTGAGAGCCATGTTACATGATCAGGGGCTACCACTGTTTCTTTGGGTTGAGGCTTGCAACACTGCAGTTTATTTGTAGAATCCGAATCCACATAGAGTCTTGGGGGATAAGACACCTGAGGAGGATTTCTTGGGGAAGAAGCTTGAGGTGGGGAACTTTAGGATCTTTAGGTGCCTTACTTATTCACATGTCCCTTTTGAGAAGAGGACAAAGCTAGATCCCATGGTAGAGAAGGGCATCTTTGTTGGGTATAGCAAGACCTCGAGACTTTCCGCATATACATCCTCTCTTTGAGGAAGAAAATTGTGCGAATAGATGTGAGATTTAAGGAGGATATATCTTTCCAGAGGTCACAAGATATGGAGCATGGGGAGAAATAAACTCCTCATACTGCGGTGAGTGATTCATAGAGCATAGTGACACAGAGTTCATGGACTAATAGTTCATAGGTGACAAGGTCATAGGTTACTGGTCCTCATGTTACTGGTTCACAAGGTATTGTTTCTTAGTCTACTGGTTCACAGAATACCTCAGGATCATCTTTAGGTACACATTATTCATGTGGTGGGATTGAGGAGGAGGAGGCCTCTCCACATGGTGCTACTTCAAAGAAGAGTAAGCCCAAGTGGCTTTAGGACACTTTGAAGGACGCACAAGGTTTATTGGGGAATCCCAGGAAGGATGTGAGGGAGAGTTAAAATCCCGAGAGGTTTTGCAACTATCTTGCGATGGTGAGAAACATCAGAGAGTTTGAGTCTTCCAATTTTGAGGAGGCATCAGGTCAACAGGTATGGAAGGATGCCATGATGGAAGATTACTTTTCCATCATGAAGAATGATGTTTGGGAGGTGGTTCTGAGACCTGAGGATAAGTCAGTGGTGACTTCCAAGTGGCTCTACAAGATCAAGTATGTTGCTGATGGAAACATTGAGAAGTTCAAAGCTCGGTTTATGGCTCAGGGGTTCTCACAGGTAGAGGGAGTTGACTATGATGAGACCTTCACTCTGGTTTCCAGATATACCTTGATCAGGGTAGTGATATCCATTGCAGTAGAGATGGGTTGGAAGATCCATCAGATGGATGTGAAGACTACATTTCTGAATGGTCTCATAGAGGAGGAGGTGTACATTGAGAAACCTTAGGGATTTGAGGTGCATGGGAGAGATTGTCATGTGTGCAGACTGAAGAAGGCATTGTATGGGGTGAAGCAAGCTCCTAGAGCTTGGTATTCCAGAATAGATATATACTTGCAGCAGATGGGTTTCGAGAAGAGTGAGGCGGATCCCAATTTATATTACAATATGGTTGGAGAGGATCCTCTCATTCTTGTGCTATATGTAGACGATATTTTCATTACAAGGGTTGAGAGACTCATAGTTGGTTGCAAGGAGAGCCTTGCTTCAGAGTTCGAGATGAATGACATTGGAATGGTGCATTACTTGGGATTGGAGGTTTGGTAGGATCTTGGACACATCTTTCTGGGATAGGGAAGATATGTTGTTGATATTCCGAGGAGATTCCAGATGGAGGACTGTAAGCCCATGTCCACTCCTATGATAACCAACTGGAAGAAGCTTCATTCTTCTGAGTTAGAGTTGGTTGATCCCACATTGTATTGTTAGTTGATCAGTTCTCTAATGTATCTGGTCAACACCAAACCGGATCTTTGTTTTGCTATCAACTCACTTAATCAGTTCGCGGTGGAGCCTCAGAGAGTACAATGGGTGGCAGAAAAACATGTGCTCAGGTACCTTATAGGTACGGTGGATTATGGACTGAACAATGAGACTGGGGATGGATTTAGATTGATTGGCTACACTGATTCATATTAGGCAGGATGTGCCAGTGACAAGAAGATTACCTTAGGTTGTTTCTTTGGATTGGGCTCAACAATGGTGTCTTGGTTAAGTGGGAAGAAAAATTCGGTGCTTTGAGTTCTGCAGAGGCTGAGTATATGTGAGCCAGTCAGGCCAGTTGTGAGGTCATTTAGCTTCACAAGTTGTTGGTTGAGATATTTGGTGTGCAGATGAGGCCCACGATGATATACTGTGACAATCAGAGTTGTGTCAAATTATATGAGAATTCAGTTTTTCATGACAGGTCTAAACACATTGAGATTAGATATCACTTCATCCGGGATTATGTTCATAGAGGAGTAATTGAGCTACAATATATCTCTACAGATGAGCAGGTGACGGACATCCTCACAAAATATTTGGGGAGAGGGAAGTTTGAGCCTTTCATAGATAATCTTGGGGTGGTGATGAACACTTTCCTCGGTAAGAGGGAGTGTTAAATTAAATTAATAAAGTACCAAGGACAAGTGTTTCTCATCACTTAGGCGCCTAGGGGGTAAGAAAGTGTCTAATGTGGTCCCTAGTGCATTACTTTCATGAGATATGAAATTCAATGAGACTTTATGAAAGTGAAATGAAATGGGTGAATGAAAAGTCATTTCATCTCAACCATCCATCAAATCTATCCTCCACCGTTAGATTAGATGTCTCTTCACCTTCCCTCACGAGGTCAAATTAGGGAAAGGGTGCCCCATTCACTTGGTATTCTTCTTCATGCAATTTGGAGAGAGAAAGAAAAGGGAGAGTCGAGCTGAGAAAGACCTGAGTAGAGTAATAGCGAGTTGCAACAAGTGTTACAACGAGTAGCAAAAGTGGTACAACAAGTTGCAACAGTGTTACAACGAGTAGTAACAGAGTAACAACAAGTAGCAACAAGGAGAAAGTTGAAACATAATTCGAAGAGAAGGTACAATGAGTACTGGGCCATACCATACGGATTCTGAGAAGGTCATAAAACATAAAGTTGGCACAAAAATTGAAGAGGTTAGCTCCACGTTTTTCTGGGCATGTTTGGCACAAAAATCAAGGAACGCAGTTGCCATTAATTTATGGAAAATAGCAACAACAGACAGGCACATTTTTTGAGAAAATCATACCACAATAAATGCAGTGACAACCATACACATTACATATTTATTTGAACAGAAATCAAGGTGTTGTCTAGCACGCATTTTGAGGCTGTGTGGGCACAAAAATCGAGATAAGTCTGTGTATTAATTTATGAAGAAGACTGTTGTAAGAAATTCTTTCTCAGAGCTATGAAAATAATAAAAAATCCCTCTCTCACTTGTTTTCCCCTTGTGGGTTATTCCAAGGTTGAAGTTAGACCAAAAATATCCAAGTTTAAATTTTCTGGGTGTGTTTATTTCTGAGTTTTTTGTTGTAGCATACTTTATGTGTTTTTTTTTCATGAGCATTTAATTTTCTGCTAACTAATTTGCAGCTTAAATTTGCAATGTGGGTTGGGAATTAAACTATGTGTCTCATTGAGACTTAAAACCGGGTTGGGATCTGAAATTTTTACAAGGAAGAGGTGGAAGAAGAGGAGAAAGTACTTCTGTAAGTGAACAAAAACCTCTTGTAGAAGATATAACATCCAATTTGGAGGAAAAATCTCCAGATTATGATGAACTAAATCCTCTTGAAAGTTCCAGTCATAAATGAGAACCTTCTATTTCATCTACCTCAGAAGAATATGTAACATTTGGAGGACTTGTGAAATTTTGAAAAAATTCGTTATTCATCATGGCTGGTGAACACAAGGAAGAAGGGGAAGGATCTTTTCCACAAAATCCTGGCACATTGGAATTTCCTATTAGGGATACAGAAGGTACAACCTAGATGAAAAACATCGCACCTACTACTTTACCCTATTTTCATTGGCTAAGTAGTGAGGATCCAGACACATTTATCTTTGAGTTCGATGTCTTATGTTGTAGCTATGATTACTCATCCAATGCCCATAAACTAAAATTGTTTCCGGCTACCTTAAAATGTTGAACTTTACACTAGTTCATGGGGTTGGGTGGAAATTTAAAACAAAACTGGGACAATATGAGACACACATTCCTTAAAATATACCAAGACTATTGCTAAGCTAGGGATTTACGAGGAGAAATCTTCAAAATGACTCGAAAAGAAGAAGAGAGTCCAAAGGAATATGTTGAAAGGTTCCAATACAATCTCAAACGATCCAACCAACATCAATTAGAACCACAATTTTTCTTAAATGTATCCGAGATGACTGTTTGGATTTTTTAAATTTGATGGGGGTCGGGGATATTTCTCAACTGTCATATAACACTATTTGTGAGTTAGGTAGACAATATTCAAAAGGTAATAATAAATGAGGAAGGGTTTTTTGGGAAAGTTTATCAATAATTGGTAAATCCTTAGGAAGTGTAGTTTCTCGAGTTGAAATTTGGAATTTGTTAGACAATTTCAAAACTGACATTTTTAGTTCTCTAAGTTCTCAACTAGATACTATGAAAATCAAGAAGAAGCAAGATGAAGAAACATTACCTTTGGCTATATTTTGTCCAAAATTTCATAAGAAACATTCCTTTTGTGAGTGTCCTTTGGATAGTGTAGAAATCTGTGCTCTCTGTGAACATGACCATGATACAAAGAATTGTCCTTCACTACTTGGAATAAAAGCGGTTTATCGAGGAACAAGTGAAAGAGTTGAACAAATTTGTATCATAAATCAAAAGTGACCTTGGACAAATCAACCATCATGTATTCATCCTAATCCTTCTCAATATTACAATGCACTTTGGGCCAACCAAAACACATGTAAAACCCCTTTTCCACTTGGTATCCACCTACATCATGGCCACAATGGACCCCACAAGGTCAAAACCAATCTTGGCAACAAGGTTGACAAGGTTCTTTTCCTTATGGAAATATGTCACAACAACATCCACAAAAATTTTCTCCTCAACCTTGACTTCCATTTCAACAGACAAAAACTCAACCACAATTACAACTAACACCATCCCAACCACCCCAAAGGCCAACTCAAATTCCTGCCTAACCTGTTCCTAACCCAAATAATAAAGTAGCTCAACATGCTTACAATGTTGAGTTTCCCAGTTACCTGACTTATCTTATCTCCCCTGTAGACCTTCAAGATATTCATCTCCGATAAGGGAAGGTAGTCAATCCCACCTCTCCCATCATTGAGGAATAAGATGATGGGGATATAACTACAGTGTCGGATAATCCAACTTCTCCTATCATTTTGGAACACGATAATGAGGAGAAAGTTGCTGAATCAAATAACTCAATTGATAAACCTTCTTATAAAATCAAGCCAATTCCCCAGAAAAATCATATCAACCAAGGCATGTTCAAAAACCCCCATATCTTGAAAGATTAGTCATTGGGAAATCCACTAAACAGTCTAAATTTGATTTTCTTGGGGAACTGAAAAATGTCTATGTTAAAATTCCTTTGTTCCAAGACATAACATATGTTCCTATCTATGCTAGAGTTGTTAGAGAATTGTGTTTGAAGAAACCATGAAGAAAACAAAAGGATCCTCCAACAGTGCAAGTATTTGGTCATTTAGCTAATTTGATGTTTGGAAACATACCGACTACTAAATACACAGATCTAGGAAGTCCTATTGTAGATGTTCACAATAATAACATTTGCATCTCAAATACTCTAATAGATCTAGGAGCTAATATAAATGTCATGACTAAATAAACAATGGAGAAACTACAATTAAATTATCTATGTCAAACCACTATTGTTCTCCTATTAGCAGATCAATCCAGTCTACAACTTGAAGGTATCTTAGAAGATGTAGTTATCTCTGTAGACTCCTCGGAGTATCCTGCTAATTTTATGGTTCTACAACCCAAATCAAATGTTGGGGGATACCCCTTGATTTTGGGAAGGCCTTGGTTGGCCATAGTTGGTGCCTTTATTGGGTGTAAATCCAGAGACATGACCATCTCTCAGGGTTCTTCTACAAAGAAATTTACATTATATACACTAGTTAAACCAAGTCCTGCTCATGAAACACCTATTTGGATAGGAAACAAGGATAGTGATGATGAAAAATCCCAACAAATCTTTATGATCGAATCAACTCTTTCCTTTAAATAAAATACTAAAGATGATATTATTTGTGATCTTATTACTAATCCCGATTCACCTACTAATCACATCATCCATATGATAGAAGAAACCCGACCTTTCTTTTTGATTCAAAGAGAATTTTAATCAATTCTATATTATCTATATATCACATCTGAAATACGTAGCATGCCTATAGAAATATTTCCAGGAAAAACATTCAACATAAATCTTCGATTAGAAGAACTGCAAAAAAAAGGTTTATTAAGTTGTTACAATTTCATGCTAAGACATTTTCTTGGGATTATACATATATGAATGGAATTCATCCTAGTTTGTGCACTCATCACATATTTGTCCAGGCTAACTTCCAACTGATTAGACAACCTCAACGAAGGACGAATCTTTCACTTCAAGAAATAGTCAAAACTGAATTGCAAAAACTATTAGATGTCGATTTTATTTATCCTATTTATGATAGGAAGTGGGTCTCACCACTTGTTATTGTTCTAGAGAAAAATGGGAAATGGAGATTCTGTGTGGATTATAGAGAATTGAATAAGGCTACTGCTAAGGACTACTTTCCTTTAGCTTTTATTGATCAAGTTCTAGATACCCTGGCAGGAAAGAAATACCTTTCCTTCCTTGATGGCTTCAATGGGTACAACCAAATCCAGTTAGCTCCTAAATATTAGGAAAATACAACTTTCACCTACCCATGGGGTACTTTCACATTCTGAGTTCTATCGTTTGGACTATGTAATGATTCAACCACATTCCAAAGGGACGTGCTTGGAATTTTCTCTGACTTGATCCATGACTGTGTGGAAGTATAAATGGATGATTTTACAGTCTATGGAAATACATTTGACGAAGCAATACAAAATCTAAGGAAAGTTATTGAAATATGTCAACAAACAAATTTATCTCTCAGGCATGAAAAATGTCATATATTGCTCACAAAGGGCATAGTTTTGGGACATCATATATCTTCCAATGGTATCCAAATTGAATCTACAAAAGTCGAAGTAATCACCAACATTCCAATTCCAATGAATAAAAAAGATGTACTTATTTTCTTAGGTCATGCAGGATATTATCGTCGTTTCATAGAAGATTTTACCAAAATAGTATCACCTTTATTCATGCTACTTTCAAAAGATGTTGAGTTTTCTTGGACTAATTCCTATCAGAATACCTTTGAAACATTAAAAGAAAAGTTGTTTGTAGCACCTATATTAAGAATACCCAATTGACTTAATATAGGTATTATGTACCCAATTGAATTAATATAGGAATGGCAAGTTATATGTAGCTGTACATAGACAACGAGAGGAGCATAAACCATATGCAATCTACTATACTAGTAAAAATGTTTCTCCCACAGAACTAAATTACATAGTAATAGAGAAGGAATTCCTTGTTGTTGTCCATGCAATCAAAAAATTTCAACACTACATCATTAGTTACCCAGTCTTTGTACACATTGACCATGCTGCCATTAGATACCTTATGAATAAACCAATAAAAAATGGTAGGGTAACTCATGTTGAAATAGTGTAACTGTGAAGAGTATTCTTAATATTATTGTTATTTTATTATTAGGATTAATCCCCATTGTGGATTAATCATGTCGGTAATTGTATTAGGACCAAATCCCCTTTTTGCGGATTGGTCATCGGACAATTGTAATAGGCAGAATAAGAAGTCGGCCCCAGCAGTTATTATTGAGACCCAGAATTAATTAAAGGTGGGTTTACCCACCCAGAGTGAGAGGTCGGCCCTGCCAGTGAAACCCTTTCACACGTGCCAGTCTTGTATATATAGGAGGCTAGCGCCTCACTTTATCACACAACTCACTTGCTCATTCTCTTATGAGGCAAGCTGCAATTACCAGTTGGAGAG
>JASDQU010282205.1:519-13114 GCA_032191745.1 Picea mariana
TATGACTGTACAGACTTCGCTATGACTGTATGGAACTGTACTGACTGCTGTCTCGAACTGCATGCTGCCCGGAAATGCCTCTTCCCTGGCTGGCTGCTCTCTCTCTCTCTCTCAGTTACTCAACCTGCTCAACTGTTCACATGTTCTTGTGTGTTTGAATCAATGTTGTCAGACTCAGACAATTTTAAGAATCTTTTCGCTGGCGATTTGTGAAGACTCCGCGACTCTTTTCAGACTTGGCAAGGAGAAAAAATACTCAAGTATGGTAAATTTTGTGCCCAAAAAATATACTAATTACATTTCCAATCCATATAAGTTATAAAATCACAGTCTATGCAGAAATTCATAAGCTCATCTTATAAAATATCATAACACAACATTTGACACTCGATATTTATATCCAAAATGAAAATAGTGAAGTAAAAGATGATTCTATGATCAAATTCACAAATATTAGTCAATTCAACTACATAACTCATAGTCCCATAACATAATTAGAAAATCAATATAGACAGTGTCTCCAAGTTTAATCTCGAGTCTCATGCATAACTACGAGAACGCCTAGAATAAGCCTTCGAGGAGCTAGTGCCAACAATGCTAGACCGAAACAACTGTGATGCAGGTGTATTTGGTGTTTCCATTTGAGAGAATGGAACACCAAAGAGATTCTGAGTCTCTTCATCAAGCCAACTCAAATCATCAGCAAGAGATTCATCCTCCAAGACTCCATCGAAGACTAGATCAATCTTATCTAATAAAAKTTGATCCAGATCCTTTGCCCACAATTGTTTTGTGAGCATTTGAAGGTTGTAGTAGATGAAGACCAACTTCTCTAGCTGCTCATGCTCCAACCTGCTGTYCTTTTTGGTGGATGTGCTCAAATATTGACCAAATGTGCGAGCAACTTGAAGTGTTGCAGGGCTGACTYATAATTCTGATGGCAAATTCTTGTAGTTGTGGTGTTTCAGAGCCACAATCYATCSACCAATCGGCCGTTATAATAAAAAACAAAGATTACAAGTTTTGCAATGGCAAACTTGAAAAGGAAAATGAGCAAAATTACAATGTAACGATTTACAAATTAAATTTTACTGGGAATTTTCTTCTACMTCAGACGTTGGGTTGAGCTAAATCCAAACATGCCAAATGATTCCCTGTACATATTTCGTTGCATATTGATTTGGTSTTGCGTGTCTTGATCCGAATACATCCTCTCAATGGATATCATCACACCTCTCATCACCTCGGGATCTTTTTGGATTTTAGACCCCTCATTAAAGAATATGCTTGGATTGAGATATGCTCCYGTTGCGTGCAATGGTGAATGTAGCTACCTGTCTTACCTGGAATCAATAATTTCCCATAGAGGGAGATATTTAGATGAATCCCATAGATGAACCCCCCTTATAGAAACTCTAGATGGCCTTTTTGGCCCTGTCCATGCCCTCATAAATGTATCCCATTGGAGGTTTGTCTCCATCCATGATTCTCAACACTTTCACAAGGGGCTCAGTCATCCTGACAACCTCAGTGACTTTCTCCCACAAATTGTCTTTAAAGAGAGACACTTCTACAACAATTGCATTTGGTTTTGTACTGTTTTTCCAAAATAGCCATTGCTGGCTACAAAACATCCGTCTCAATGCTTGGTACTCAATTCAGAAAGCTTTGGAGGGAGAGAAAGTTTGTGGCAAAGTGTGTGACTGCAGGGCGGTTGAGCTCGTCCTCAGTGAACTCTCTCACAAGGTTCAACAACCAAGCATGATTATAAATGTGCTTGGTTATTTGTTTGCACTCGTACAATATCTTCCCCCCTTGTGAAATTAGATCTATGTCCTCCCAAATTAGATCTCTGCAATGGGTAGCACATGGGGTTTAAAAAATAATAGGGTATTTTGCAGATAGCAATTTTTTAGATGCCACATAATTTGCAGCATTGTCTGTGATTACTTGGACAACATTTTCAACCCCAACTTCTTCCACAACAGCCGCCAACAATGAATATATTAGATTTGCATCCTTTACATGTGAGGATGCATCAATGGATTTCTGTAACATGGTTCCTTAGGGCAAGCCACAAGAAAATTGATGATGGTTCTACTCCTCTGATCTGTCCACTCATCTGACAAATTTGTGCAACCTGTACTCTCCCATAAGCTTTTAATGCCTTCCAATTGTGCCTTCACACGGTCCAACTCCTCATCTAGATTTTCCCCCCTAAGTGCATGATAAGAGGAAGCTTTGTATCTAGGGCCAGCGTTTGCAATTGCATCTACCATGGGCTGATAAAAATGAGACTTTGCAAGGTTAAATGAGAGGCTGTCATGGTACCAGAACCTCTTGACTGCTATATCTGCCTTCTTCCTCTTCTTTTTGTTATAACTGTCTAAGGTTGGTTGAGACCTTGGGGCTGTGTAAGGAAGGAAGAAAGGAGAGGAGACACTTGGACATCCTTCAGTATTTGATGAGCAACTAACTGGAAGTGCCATCTGAGATCTACCCATCCCTCCAACATCAAATTTTGCCCTAGCTCTTTTAGTATTTTGGTCTTTGATGACTTGCAAAGCAGCTTCCATTTCAGCTGTGATTTCTGCAGGTCAACCATCACAAAACCGTGACATTCTTGCACACAACTCTAGCTAGGTGGTATTTCAGCCTGTTTATGCACCCATATATAGTAGTGGGAGAGTATTTGCACTTTACTTGATGGTCATCATCTGGAACCATCCGAACACAATGTTCCTATGCGTTATCAAGAGGCCTTTTACCTTTGGGTTTAGGTGCCATGGATGAGAATCTGGATTGGTAAAATGTATGGCAGAGTTAGTAGCATGGTGGTCTAGACTCTACAGGTCTGGCATCACTTAAACTTTAAAATTTTAGTTATTAAATTTTAATTTTAATTGTTAAATTTAAATTTTTTATAGTCATCCTACAGGCTTGTAGGATGCCATCCCTGCCCACAGGCTTGTGGGCTGAGATGCCTTCCTACAGGCCCTACAGTGTATACTATAAACTAAAAAAAAGCTAAGTTACTGAACAAAATAATTGCCCACTTACGTGAACTTTGAATGCTGAGAGTCTGAGACAGTGACCTCCTTCACACAGCAGCCAGTGATGGATTGAAGTCTCCACACAGCAGCCAGTTGATGATGATGAAGCCTCTTTCAGTTGCCCTCCTAAATGATGATGAACTCAGTCCCCTCACAGTGACAGCACACAGCACTCTTGTAAGGAAGGAATGGCTCATGAAAATAAATGGAATGAGAAGGAATGAGGGCGGGAAATATCTTTACAAAGACTTCTACCCTCTCAAATGCTTCATTTCTCTCCTAAAATTCCCTCCAAAGCAATGCTGGTTTGGTCAAATCGCACGTGTGGGCTTTACTGGGTGCATTTGTGGGGTCAGCTGAGCCTAGGTCAGACTCCCGAGTCTGGTGAGTCTTGAGGAGTTTCAGAGGAGTCTCAGGGAGTCGGGAGTATTACAGAGGAGTCTACAGGAGCGACTCTTTTCAGTGATGACTCGGTAAGATTCGCAATATTTGGGGGTCCAAAAAGAGTCTGACTACACCAAGTCAGGATCTTCCTAGTATTCACTAAGGGCCCGTGTGCTTTTTTGAGGTAATGACCTAAGGATGATTCAATTGACCTATAATTTTCTAGTATTCATCTCTATCAAGATGTGGGATACTGTTCACACTGGAAGGTGTGAGACTGGCCCTGACTTAGATGTCCCCCTGTGGGAGTGCACTGGCTTGGAGGGCAAAATCTGCTTCTCTTTTGGGAAACCAAACTCAGGTGGGGCCTGTAACAGTGCCCCGCTTTCACCAACCCAGCTCGCCTCTTGTGGCACATACTTTTTTGTTGAGATGCATAATTTTTTGTCATAAGAATTTTCTTGTCGACTGTAATTAGAATTTTCTTGTCATAGTTGGCACACGTTACTAGTATCCATACATGCATCTATGTGGAAACAGTATTTCCTAATTGCAGATTCTGTCAGCTTAAATCTGTGAAGTGCTACAGTATCAGGTACAGAATGCAGAAGCCCTGTATCCTTTTATACTAGACTCTATAGTCTATATCCTCGTGATGAATTCAGAAGCCCTATGCCATTTTATATCCTATAGATGATGAGTTATCCCTGTTCTTATCACAAGTGAAATATCCTATTTTATTGCACATTGTATCTTAACATTTTTACCCAGATGGTAATATAATTTAAAAACAAAATGTTTGACCTTACAATAGTGGCCATTGATGATCAACTTGTGAAACTTCACCCGGATTCTTTTATTTTGCGTTTTCCAACCACAAAATTTTACATAATTCATAGTACATGTACTAAAGTTTAAAATCAGTTCAATGCTTGAATGATTAACAGCTTTTTAATATTTTCAAGTCTTGGAATTAGTTTAACTCCCGAGTAATTCTAATCATGGAATGCATCGACATGGAATTCAATATATTGAAATCCCTGAACACAATAACATTGAATTCAATATATGGTAATCACCATTGACCAACATCATAACATTGAATTATTATATTGAAAAATCATGGATGCCTATGCTGCAACATTTTTGGACACTGATTGAATTTGATTGTCCTGAACAACATCGAACAAATCATTTCACATTCAGCAATAACATCCAAAACGCTTTGCTTTTGCAGAGCTCTGCTAGGTCTCCAGTTTTCATGTTTTTTTTTGTTCGAACTTCATAACTTCAACATTCACTTTGTTTCAAAGTTCTTTGTGGTAGTATTACTATTTACCATCTGCTTGGCATTTGACCTTGAATGGATCAATTCGTCATTCAACATTTGAATGGGCAATTCAATCATAATCATTTACTTGATATTTGAATGAATTGATTCGCTGCATGATCTTCGAATATGAAATATTCGACCAAGAAGTTGCTGCATCCCCAGAAAGGCAGTTGTTCTCATCAACTACAGCCTTGGTCTGCTTCAACTCTCTGTCAAATGCCGATACAACTTTTTCCACTGAAAGCAATTGTAGACCTACTAAGAAAATGGACTATGCTTTCTAAAAGCAAAGTTTGATGATCATAACTTTGAGCAGCTAATGTTTTTGCGGATTGTCCAAAGATGCTAATACAATGCCATGCTACCGCTGCAACTAAGGTTCCCTGTGCCAACAGTTAAACCCAGCAATTATTGACTTGAAGTGGCTGACAGTGGACAACAAAGGTCTGGTTGAAGTGGCTCAAATTAGACACTAAATGCCCACTTGAAGGGGGCTCGGATTAGAGTTAATTACAGACTTAGAAACTTGTATCACAATCAGATGACATTTAAAACAATCTCGTTGTAAACTGATTTGACCTTATCAAGGGACTGCACCCATTCAAGCAGGAGAATGCGGTATGTTTTTGCTTTTCCTTCCCTAACTTGTACTAGTTGTCGTGATTGAAATTTACAGCCATGGTGGAGATGAACTCGTTGAAGTGCGGGGCTAACATCCACACCTTCAACATCCCTGATTAAAGAACTAGTCTGGTGCATTACATCACCATTTGCTTTACATTCCCATTTTACTAACAAATGTACATGCTATTGCCACTCACCCATGGAGAAGGAAGTTTTCTCTCTTATTTCTCCACTATCCTGATCCATTCGCTACAAAGTCAATACTGCCAAAATATAGCAGGGCTAACATTGAACTGCAAAGTAATACAGAAGGCGCAAGAGGGAAAAGATTTAGCACATGCACAGAGAAGCTGACATTCCATTGTGAGCTTTACTCTCACAAGTTTGGATAGGAATACACATTAAATTGAGAATGAGTGGATTCATTTATATTATTAGATGATGCAATGTCTCATTACATAGTAGGAGAAGAGTATGTTACATTACTCCCAAATTCCTAACTAATAACCACTACATTTATTACTATATTAAATTCCTCGTCAATACATCACTTTATTGGTGAGACTTTATTATATGTCTAAGTCCTAATCAAGTTCTAAATGACCATTATCTCTAACATGCATTCTATGAATATTTCTGCAAGTAACAATAAGTTGCAGGTTGTTTACATACCTGAATAACGAAATATTAAATGATAATGATTGTATGATAATAATGGCATGTTAGAACATAAAAAAGGGAACCTTACAGACATTAAAAAGGCTCGTACTAAAATGGTTAATGCAGAAAGGAAAAAGCACCTTGGTTAGATGTGTGAGTTTGTTGTTTGTGTGGTAGAGATTGCATGGATCTTTGAACTGATTATCCAAGGACATATGCCATTCACTTCTATTGATATCATCTTCTGTTTTTCCTTGCTATCATCTGTTGATGTCTCATCCTTTCTGATACAGCAACCGGATAATCTATTCAACATGTTTGTTTTCTAATCAAATGTTACATTTGAACAAATTTGCAGTTAAGGAGATTTTGAAGTTGTGTCCATCCGACAAGTTGATGTCCTTGTACAAGCTGCCTAGCTTCAGTTCAGTAGATGACTTCTTGCAAAAGATTGCATCAATTCGTGGGAAGCTAAAGAAAGGTGGCATAGCAGACACCGTATCAGCTGCTAGGATTGTTCTACACGACTGGAATGAAGGTATTTRAGTTCATTTCATTGCTCAGCTTTGTGTGTAAAAATTAACCTAGTTCCTATCATGYGTTCTTTTTCCATTGTACCTTTTTCTATATGTAGGCATGTGCTTAATTCTGTATCAGGATATTGATTGTTTATGGATATACTTGTGATTATTCAGGAAAGATACCATATTATACATTGCCACCTACACGAAAYGAGGGGGAACACCTGGAGTCTGCAATTGTGCCAGCCTGGGGAAAAGAGTTTGATGTGAACGAGATTTATGGAGAGGATTCTGCTATGATAGATAGCTTGCATTCTATGATTGATACTTCACACTTTGAAATGCCTGCTAATTGTCCTCTTAGTATGGATACCGAACTTGCAGAGGTTAGAAACTCACCTTCCTTTTAAAGGAAACTGCTCATGATACATTTAAAAGTTGAAGTTATCATATTCTTAATTGCGCTCTATCCTTATGGGCAGAAAGCAGTGTAAACTAACATCTACTTATTGTCAGTCTGATGAGGATGCTATGGAAGAAGCTGATGATGCCCCTGATGCAATGGGAATGGATACGAGTGAAATTGTGGCAACTAAATCTCAGAAGGCTCAGAGTCAAAATGATAAGCTCTATGATGCAGAAGGTATCTTCAATCCACATGCAGCCAAGTCGGAGAAAAAACGGAGGAAAAAAGCTGGGAAAGCGCCTGTGAAAGCTTCAAATGAAGCTGGGAACGATGATTATGATTTTGCAGTTGACTATAAAATGCAATTTACTGCTCCACAGGGAGAAGCTGAATCAGATAAAGATGATGATGACGAGAACATTAATGACATGAATAATGATGAAGGTACAATGGTAGGGATTGAATTGGATGCTTAAGGCAAGCACAAAGATATAGCAAGATCTGTAAAATTGTGATTCAACTATAATCAATGTATAAGATTGTCAATTGTCTTGAATTTCTTTTTTAACCAGAGGGAATGTTGGTTCTACTTGTTTTGTGAGAGGCCCAACTTCTATCTGCAAGGCAGCAAACTAGGTTGCTTCTTGTATCACATATTTTGAAGAACAATACTTGTATTGTTGCAAAGATTGCCCATAGGCAATGCTGAGTATAAAAAATGGAAAATTGAATTAGGCTATGATTTGAGCTGTGAGTTTGGTTGCAGGTTTCATTGTAATAGTTGCAGAACTGATTTTGACCCAACAAAATACAGCCTTTATAATTATACCTTTGTGGAAATTTTTAGTTGAGTAGGATTGCCGAGGATACGATTGCATGTCATGTACCATGAGCAATTTCAATTGAGAACAGTGAACACAACCGATTGAATCCACAATATATT
Organism: Picea mariana; assembly: GCA_032191745.1. NCBI lineage: Eukaryota > Viridiplantae > Streptophyta > Pinopsida > Pinales > Pinaceae > Picea > Picea mariana. The sequence continues at coordinate 8,444 of JASDQU010282205.1, forward strand.
ATGAAATCAAGAAAAAGTTGAATCATACAATCACCAGCAGTCTACAGGTGTAGGAATAAGCACAAACTGTACTTCCTTTATCTTTACCATCTGTTGAAAAATGAATAGATTTATTGCAAGAAATATAACATGCAGGTCAAACAAAAAACGTCGGTTATTGTAGTCTATAGTTATACAATTTCTGGTTAGTGAAATATGGACACTGTCCTTCGAACAAATTACTTAGTCTACAGTGGCTGCATATTGAACTGGAGATGATGTTCCCAGCTTCTCAGAGCTGTGCCCATTGATGTAATTTGGTATTTCTGTGGTTACTCTGGAACGTGAACCAGCGGTCATCATACAATTTAAATGAACAGAAACCGATCTCTCTCACACAAGTATGACTAGTATGAGCCGGTGCCAAGTAATTACTGATATGGTCCAATAATTTACATAGATCTTTGGAACGGTTTTCCGAGCATGTGAGAAAGTATTTGTGAAAATTGAGCCTTACACAAAAATCAATATATATATATATATATATATATATATATATATATATATATTCCATGGAAATTATTTTTCTGAAAATCCTTGAATAGCTTGTGCTCCATAGGTTCCTACTGAATTTGAATCCATGACCTTTCAGTGATCATTTTCTTGAAACTGGTTGGTTCAAATCCATTGAGTTAACTCACTGGGTTATGTAATGTGAAATATATATAGACCATACAAATATAATTAGAATTCGAATATGACTAGCTAGAGGCACAGACTGAACACAATTTAGGATAAAATTGTTCCAATTCTTTTTGTTAATTCTGCTGTTATCGAAAATGTTTTGTTTTACAATCTTGTGAGTTATCTAGGAATATTTGTAGGTTGGCCTTAATAGCAATGTTTAAAGGTAAGACAGTTTGTTGCATCGAGTAGCGAGGTGCATTTACAGTGCAGTATGATAAAGATGTTGTATATATATATATATATATTTTACTATTTGTTAGCCAAACATATATACAAAGGGAAATACAAATATCTATCTATTTATAGAAGTGAAAGATTTGATATTTACATCTAATATAAAAACCCTTATATAGAGATAAAAAAAGAGATATTAGATTTACAGATAAATATAAATCCTATAGATACAATATTTACATATATGTAAATATTGTTATCTCTTTTTATTTGCATCTAGATCCTTCTTAAATGATATAAAAATCTACTTGTGATTTGATCCCTCTCGGTGCTTAATAAATCCGGGGTTAGAATGGATTTACATTGATGTTTAATAATTTGCTTTCAAAGCATACAAAATCACACTGTTGGGTACAATAATGACAATGGGCTTTACATGATTAGATTGGAATTGAAAGCATTGATCTTTTGCAAATTGAAATTGAAATGCAAGGCCGGTAAGATAGTAACAATAGGCTTTAGACAATCATAGATTCGATTTGAAAAAAATAATCTTTGAAAATTGAAATTGAAATGTAAGCGAGTTGAAACACTAAGGCCCTCATTAGGGACTTAACCTTGATATTTTGAATAGTTAATTACTTTTCACAACTTTGGTTATATGTTAATGCTGGTTTCAAATATTCTCCACCGAGGTTGTAATACTTTGGTGATTTGCAATGTTACTGTTTTTACTTTTACAAAAGATCGAAGCAATCAATTTTTTTATAAGCTCTAGACTAAATCTTGTTGAGAATCAATGTCAGTTGAAAGAATTGCTTGCCATTTTTCCTTTTGTTAATTTATGGCTATAAAGGGGACCCCAAAAGGATTTTAGATAGGGTGTGTTACTTTAATGGTCATTGGGAGATTAATTAGGCCATAAATTTTGGGTTTTATATCCAAAAACCAAAGCTGTGCACTCCATGTGCCACCCTTACTAGATTTATCTTTTGATATTTACAAATATCATATCTCATMGAGCCGTAAATTTAAATTTTAGATATGGCACATTTAATCTTTTAATTTTGTTTTGTTTTATTTAGTAATGGTTAAATTTTGTATTAGAAAAAGCTACGGATGAACCAGACAGTGGTGTATACAAAATTGTAAGGATTGGCCATAGCTTGATATTTTTTTTTCAAATAAAAAAGGGAGGAGCCTGCTATAATATATTATCAAAAATCTGTATCAGAATGTACATGGTCAAGAGTCTGAGTCATCCAAAATGCTGTCGGAAACCGGAAACCAGCATAGATACATAGCAAAAACAGCTATAAACTATTGGCACCTGTCCTGCCCGAAGGAAACAAGGACAGGTGCCTAAAGTCTAAGGAAAACAGTAACATAAAGCTAAAAACCATAGAACATGAAAAACTTAGGTAATTGGTGACTTGTCATCTTCATTTGTCTTCCACGTGGAGCCGGCCGGGATGGCGAAAGACTGCGCACAGAGTGGACACTTTCGCCGAGCTGGAGCGCCAGAGTAGGCATCGAGAAGCACGTCCAGACGTTGGCCCATGATGAGTGCACGATGCTCCAGGTCAGCCATGTGGCCTCGGAGCTCAAACACCAAGGACAGGTGCTCCTCACGGAGGAGAAAGCCATGCAAGTCACCACCTTCGTCGGGCGTTCGTTGCTTCTCGTCATCCTGCCCACCGCTCCTTTCTTCCATTCCCGGCGCACCTTCAGCATCAAACGTAGCCTCCATGTCCTGCCAGGGAACCTCTTCCACAATGCAACCAGGAAAATCGGCATCCACCCTCAAATTGTGTTTGCCATCCCCACTGCCAGACCTCCCTCTATCGCTCGACGCCTCCATTGTCGTCAGGTCCTCCATCGTCAGGTCCTCCTCTACAATGCAAGCCGGGTACAATTGCTCAGTGCTATCCTCCAATTTGACGGTGTCCAGACTGCTACGACCAATTTCCTTCTTGGCTATGGTGGAGAGCAGAGCCTTCTCCTCGGCTCTAGCCTTCTGTCTCAACAGAGAAGTAGCCATGACCAGAGCACGTTCGAGTTGCTCTCTGCGCTGTCGCTGCTCCTTGCGGGCGTACCAAGCCGAGCCACGGCGTGGCGTACCTCGTTTCGTCGGCATATTGCAGAGCACTCTCTCGGAGATACACACAGGCGGAAGCCAATTGAGAACGCAGGCACCAGCAACAATTCTCCACGGAAGGATGGTGTACCAGGGCGCAAGGAGCGCGGAGCTACACCAGCGTCTCCATACGCAGAGCAGAGCCGAGGACAGAGCAAGAAAAAACCAATAATCCGACCGCAAATCCCCATGACCGCCTTTAACATTACGCTTACCAAGTTCGTAAATGCTCGCTCGCTCGAGGAGTCCTCCCATCGCAGAGCTGTTATGGCTATCCTGCATCCGTAATGCAGGTGTTAAGTGGACGGCCCCCAACATTTAAACCCCGGCTTAATTCTAAGCCAGATGGCACGCTTTCACCACATGTCACCCCATACGGGGGGCCATAGCTTGATATTAAAAACATGTACTTCAGCTTTTAAAAATTCCTTATTGTTGATTGTCTAGATCCTGTCACTATGTGCTTCATAGGGGTACTACTTTACATTATTGAAATAACAACATAATCTTCCTGACAAAACGTTACATGAATGAGATCCCAGAGGCAATTACATCAGAAGCTTTGAATAAGAAACAAGCGAAGTTTGAGTACCGCATTGAGCCTTGTTTTCTTTTGCTTCTATTTCTCAACATTCTCAGTTGGGATTTTTGCCCTCTATTTAAGATTTTGCTTCTATTTCTCAACATACTCAGTTGGGGTTTTTGCCATCTTGAGTACCGCATTGAGCCTTGTTTTCTTTTGCTTCCATTTCTCAACATTCTCAGTTGGGGTTTTTGCCCTCTATTTAAGATTTTGCTTCTATTTCTCAACATACTGAGTTGGGGTTTTTGCCCTCTTTTTAAGATGGCGTGAGTTGTGAGGTGCCTTGTTTATTAATGCACTGACATAAGAGATGCCAGAGACAATTACATCAGAAGCTTTGAATAAGAAACAAGCAGCGAACTTTGAGTACCGCATTGAGCCTTGTTTCGTTTTGCTTCTATTTCTCAACATTCTCAGTTGGAGTTTTTGCCCTTTTTTTAAGATGGGGTGAGTTGTGAGCTGCCTTGTTTATTAATGCACTGACATTAGGGATGCCAAGAGCAAGGGGTGAACTTACTAATTTGAGAGTTTGCTGCTTGGCATGTTTGTGGCCCTTTTCCCATTTCAAAGAAGCATATGGAGTTGGATGATTATTCTTTTCGTCACCCACAGGTGGGGGTTGTAGGGTCTCTCCGTTTCTTCTAGAACAACCTCTTGATCTCCTCAAGTTTTCAAAGGGGGTTCGATTTCAGCCTTAGGAATTCGTTGCCTCTCCACCTCACTTTCTTTTTCCATGGTTTTTAAATTTTCAAGGACCTCAAAGTTGTGGGTGTTCGCACCTCTGGAATTGGATGATTGTTCTTTTTGTCACCCACAAGCCGGTCTTGTACAGTCCACTTCTTTTGGAACAACCTCTTGATCTCTTCGAGTCTTGATAGGGGGTTCGATTTCAGCCTTTGTCATTCTTTGCATTTCCGTCTTTTCACTTTCTTTTTCCATAGTTTTTAAATTTTCAAGGACCTAAAGTTGTTGATGCTAACTTTGGATGATCCTTTAGGGATTATTTTTGTTCACTATAGCACCTTAGATCGCCGTTTTCTGTGCATGCTAT
>JASDQU010282206.1:0-14641 GCA_032191745.1 Picea mariana
TTTATGTCACTTCCTTTTAACATTAGTTCCGACCTGACACTTTCTTATTTTGTAATTCTTTTCATTAATTATCTTCAAGGCCTACATGTACTTCCTTCTTCAATTCACTTTGTCATCTTCAAATATTCATTTATCCTCAACCATGAGGATCCACATGACATGCCACATACCACCAGAAACAACATGATGTATACAATCCATTCATGGGTGTTGTATATGCATGTGCATTGTCCTTCATGTCCAAATACCTTTATCAATCTTGCAGTCCAAATCCCATGACTAGGGTTGACATCAATGACAACAACCAATCTTCCAACATTGGCAACTCAGAACATGGTTTTTGTCTCACCCAAAGTGTTTCCCACTGAAGGAATCTATAAATTTCATTTTCTTGGAAAACATCATCATGCATATTTCGACTCTAGTAAAGCGTGGAGAGAACATAACCTACTTGATATAATTCATAGTGATGTATGTTGCATCAATATACTTTCACTAGCAATATATTTTAACTTTCATTGATGATTTCTCTCATTTCACATGGGTCTATTTTCTAAAGAATAAGAACCTTGTCTTTGAAAAAGTTCAAGGAGTTTTGGGCGTTTACTGAAAATCAATGTGGCTGACCCATCAAGTGCTTGATATCAAACAATGGTGGTGATTATGTAAATCGACATTTTGAAGAATGCCTAGTTAGATCTTGTTTTCAATGCGGCGGTCAGTTCCTCACACACCTCAACAGAATGGCATTGTAGAACACAAGAATCATACTTTAATTGAAATGGATAGATATCTTTTGCAGGATAAATATCTACCTTCTCACTTATGGGTTGAAGCGACGTATTGTGAAAACTATTTGCTCAATCCCATCTTGACTTGATTTGTTCTTTCCATGACTCCAGTTGAACGATGATGTGTTTCCTAGGCTTACATTTCTGATGATTGAAAAAATAAGTTGGATGCAAAGATTCATGGTTGCATCATGATGGGATAATCTAAAGAGTCAAAATCCTATCGATTGTTTGATCTTGTCAAATGAAAAATGATTATCATACAAATTGTATGGTTTGATGAGAATTCTTATAGCATTAAGTTGTTGAATGCCTCCTTTGGATTACTGGAAGATGATCCCTTTTATGTTGTCTCCAAAATTGGTTCTCTTGTTATGTTTTTTAGTCATTCGACTGGACATTCGAACTTTGTTCATGTTTCGACTCAACCGTCAACCTCCATGTTGACTAGTCTATTGATCTTCGTTTTGATTGGCCCAACACCTCTGTTTAATGAAAAATATATGAATTTTGATCAACCTGATACAATAAACCCTAGTTCACCTATTTATTGTCTACCCAAAGAAAATCGAAGCTCATGGAACTTATGTCGATGATGTCTCCTCCAGATGATAGACTTGAAGTCAAAATCAACATGCCAACATTGCCTTGATGACTCGTGCACTTTAAAATTATGATCATTTTGCATACTCAGATACTGATCTGAATTTTATGAGCAGATCAAAATGAATACAGATTATTAAAATATGCTTAACACAGAATAACAGAGATATAGTAAAACTGGTTTTCTATTCAATAAGGAAATAAGTTGAAATTGTAAAATGCAGCGAAAAACAAGCTTGTTGGAATGGTGGCACCTTATATCTGAGAAGAGATGTGACGGTTGCACTCATTCACAAGAAGAGTATTACAATGAGGCTCTAAAGGCCTTTTTTAAATAAGAATGAATTCAAAAACCCTAGACATCCAAAAACCTAACCTTAGGAGATGAAGCACCAAAAGTCATGTGGGCCCCATTGGGGTAAGCTAGTACATCAACTTCTCGGGGTCGTAACTTTTACATACGATCTTCGTTTTAGGCACACAATAGTCCATTGGAAAGGTATATCCAAGGAATACACATTTTTTGTTATACTATGACTTCGAATACATATTGACTATGAGGAGCCCTAAAAACGTTGTTTAGGGCCTCAAAACAACCCCAGAAGTCAGGGACCTAAGAATTAGGAAAATATAACCAAACTAGAAAACTGCCAAAATGAACTAGTTGGAATAGGTGGGAGGCCACCTAAATCCATATGGGTCAATCCTCCCCCCTTAGGAAGCAATGGTCTCCATTTCATTGATTTCCCCCATCAAATGAGGAAATTTCTGTTGAATTTGGCCCTGGGTGAGCCACTTGCCTTTGTGCAGGAGATGCCCTGCTTTGAAAACTCAATAAAGTCGGATCCTTTGTTGTCGAGTTCCCTTGATTTGTGTGTCCAAAATCTGATCACTGGATTTTTGTTGAATGTAGTCAGGATTGAGCTATGTTGGTGTCAACTGCTATGTTATCTCTGAGGTGTCCAATAATGGTGGGAAATATGGCCTAAGGAGAGCCACGTTGAAGACTATGTGTAGGCCAAGGAAATGGGGAATGTTGAGCTCAAAATCATTGTCACCCACAACCTTGGTGATGGTGTATGGCCCATAACGGAGTGGGAGAAGCTTCCGATGGGGCCTTGTAAGGCGTTCTTTCTGCAAGTGCAACCAAACTTTGTCGCCCACCTGAAACTTATGTGGCACCCAATGTTGATCATGGCGTTGCTTGCACTTGGCATTGGACTTCTGTAAAACATCTTAAACCTGTAGGAAGATGTGTTGGATCCACTCAATGAACCGGGTGGCTTTGTCCGCTTCTGGTGGAGCAGGGGACGAGTTGGCTGAGGTGGTCGCCAAATGTAGTGAAATATCCATGAGGTCCAATGGTTGGAATCCCAACCCCACCTGAAAGGGTTTGTGTCCATTTGAGCTATGAAGGGCTCGGTTGTATCTATGTTGTACATAGGGAAGACTCTCATCCCATGTGCGGGGGTTCTTGGAATTGTACATGCGCAGATATGTATGATCATTCAATTGAAGAACTCAGTTTTACAATTTGTCTGGGGGTGGAAGGAAGTGGATTTGATGAGATTGGTGAGCTTGGTATCTAGTAGTGACCAGAGGCTCGACCATAATGTGCTAAGGAACCAACTATCTCGATATGAGACAATGGTTTGTGGGATCCCAAAATGTACCCATACCCATTTAAATAAGAGCTTGGTAGTGTCCTCTGCGGTGATGTTCTTCTTGCAGGCGACGATAATCACCATATTGGAAAAGCTATCAACAACCACAAAAACACAGTCATTTGCCTTCTTGGTGGATGGGAGGGCCGACATGTAGTCCATTGAAATGGATTCCCATGACCTATCAGGAGTAGGTAGAGGGGTTTACATGCCATGTTTCTTAGTGGTTTGTGTGACAATAGCACAGGCGGTGCAGGGCATGATATACTTGTCGACATTATGTCAAAGTTTTGGCTAGTAGAAATGTTTCTACAACACTATCATTGTCTTTTCGATGCCAAAGTGTCCTACTACCTGACTGTAGTGAGCTTCCCAAATCAGCTTCATGCGCTCACTTGATGGAACACAGAGATGGCCCAGACAACACAACAACCCATCCTTAAGATGGAAATTACTGACCATTGATTTTATGCCCAACATTTGGTAGGTGGTGGAGAAGTCAGGGTCTGTCTCATAGAGGTGGGGCCATCCGAAGGTCTCATGGCCGCAAGAGTCTAGCACCATGGTGAGTGTTGCGACTGGAGGTTGGCTGAGGCATTCAAAAACTCGGTTAGTACTTCCTATTTTATACTTGATGTTGAGGTGGAATTGTTGTAAGTATGTGGACCACTTCTGATGGCAGTCATTCTGCAATTTTCCTTGGGTCTACATGAACTGTATTGGCTTATGATCAATGTGGATGATTGTCTCCTTCCCAAGAATGTAATGTCTCCTATGGCGACAGGCTTGCACAATGGAGTACATTTATTTTTCGTAAGTAGGGTACTTACAGACAACATCTGATAGTGTCCCACTATGATATGCCACATGGTGGCCATGTTGAGTGAGAACGACGCACACAACATAGTCTAAAGCATCTGTCTCAATCTCAAAGGGATGTTGCAGGTCTGGTAATGAAAGTACTGAGGATGAGCACAAACGTTGCTTCAATTCATCGAAGGATTATTGTTGGGAAAGGCCCCACATAAATTTTTCCTTACCGCCACCCCTAGTTACTTGGCTGAGGGCCCATGCGATATGAGAGAATCCCAACACGAACCTGAGATAGAAATTGGCGAGGGCCAAGTAGCTCTGAAGCTTAGTCAGTGTGGTTGGGGTTGGCCAGTATTAGATGACCTGGATCTTGGTTGGATCCACATGTACACCATGTTGATCAACGATGTAGCCTAAATAATGGACCCTGTCCATGCCAAATGAGCATTTTTCCAAGTTTGCATATAGTTTGTGTTGTCGTAGGGTGTGCCGAACATGTTGAATATGTTGCAAGTGTTCCACCCAAGTATTTTTGTAGATGAGGATGTCATCTAGATACACCACTACAAACTTATTGGTGAAAGGTCACAAGATATCGTCCATCATCCTCATAAAAAAAATTGGAGCATTTGTCAAACCAAAGGGCATGACCAACCATTCAAAAAGACCTTTTTTTTAACTTGAAGGCGGTCTTCCATACATCTGTCTATTCTATTTGGACCTGGTGGTAGAAATACTTCATAACAATCTTACTGAAGTATTTGGCCCATGTGAGATGATCAAGGAGGTCATCGATTCAGGGAATCAAGTATTGGTTCCAGACTATGATTTTATTCAAGGCCCAGTAATCAATGCAGAGTTGCAATGTCATTTCTTTCTTATGCACCAACACGATTAGGCTCCCACAAGGATATGAACTGGGATGGATGTGCCCCTTGTGGAGAATCTCTTGGATCTTCCTATTGATCTCCTCATTTTCTAACAGATATCGACAGTAGACTAGCCCATTGGGTAGCAGTGTGCCTGGGGTCAGATAGATGAGATGCTTGACTTGGTAGTGTAGAAGTAACCCAGTAGGAGAGGAAAATATATCTAAGTATTCTTCCACGACCTTATCCACTTACTTTTGTTGTGTGGAGAGATTGACCATGGACGCCTTGGATGTGGCTATGATCTTTTGCTTACTTTTAGAGAGAATCATGAAGAAGACAAATTTCTCGGTGTGAGAGATGACCTTCTTGCATTGCTTGGTAGAGATCAAGGAAATAGCACTAGGAGGGATTGCCTTGGGTATCCTGTACAATTTCTTGTTCAAAGTAATAATAACACTATGAGGCCTAGAATCATATACAAAATGACATTTCGATAAATAAGGTTGGACCAAAAGAACATGACAAACTTCGAGAGGAGAAACATCACACAATACCTCATCTTTGAAGGGCTTGATGTCATACGACAGTCAGCACTATTGGCTGACGCAGAGATCGCTTCCTTGGCGGAGCCATCCAATGGTGTAGATTTGTGGGTGTGACGTTGTTGAAAGGGCCAACCACTTGATGACCTCTGCTGAGACGAGGTTCTTCTAGATACTGCTATCAAAGATGAAGTGCAACGGGGTTCCTTTTACCCACATATGTGAATGGAAAAGGCGTTCACCTTCTTCTGGCTCGTCTGGTTCACCACGTTGGAGCTTGGTGGTAAAAATGATGGCACTGGGTTCCGCGTCAATGATCCATCTTCCCCTTTCTGGTTCTGACTCATATTCAGAACCCGCATCTGATTTAGAGGCTTTCACTTCGACCACCAGTGACTGCTTTGAGCTACAAGCAGTTGTGTTATTCCGAGCACTCTTATGGAAGTCATACCACTTCCCGGTATCTCTCTTTGTATTTCCAGTGTCCTTCTTTGCTTGCGGCTTGGACTAATTTTCCTGATACTTTCCATCTTTTCTCTGTCCTTTTTTATGTAGGTTGGCACCTCCATTTCCTATATTTTGTTGTGAGGGGTTCCCAGGCCCAAATTTCCGTGTCTTTTGTTTCAACTTCTACTTAATTTTGATGAGATATCGATAGGCCACTCCCAAGGAAGAGATGTCTAGAAATTCCATTTCGGTCTAGATGTATCTATCCAGAGCACCATGATTCTTGAGCACTAGTGTTATGAGGGAAAAACTCTCTATGGCCAAGGGAAAACCACAACAGATAGGTATGACTGTAGAAATCACCTCAATTCCATTGTGTGTTATATAAACTAATGTGCAAGATAAGAAAGAGGCCTACCTCGATCCAACGTTTGATGATGTTCCACCATTGAGCACTTCGACCCAAAGCTTTATACCTACAATAAGTTCTCAACAAACAAGAAAAGCAAGTATATAGTGATAATGTAAATGGGTTAGCACATTAGATAGAATAATCCATTAATAAACATTACAAACATGCCCATGGATAATAATCATATATTTGCATGATACCAATAGGATGAGAAAGGAGTATTTATATTAATAATTGATCAACAAAAGTGTCAACATTATAGACTTCCATGTCGGCACGGTTCGAAACCAAGGAACCAAGTCCCTTCCAACTGGGTCTCCACCACTTCAATCCTCCACCAAAGGCAAGCTCAAAGGAGAGAAACAATGAGGTTCTCTCAACAATAGGGAAAGAGCTTGGGGGCTGAACACTGTGTTCATAATTGAGGGACAAAGGGATGCAGACTCAATATGAAATAATTTCTCCAGAGTAACTTTGCTCTCAAATTTGAATGCTTTATCCTCCTTTCCATAGCTTGAAATTGTTCTCTTATAGACTTCAACATGCAACTGAAAGTCCGAGTCGGGACATTTCCAGTATATGGAAGGCCAAGGATCGAAGATCTCTTGTCGTGACATGGAAACCCGACTCCATTTTTGTATTTTTTGGCACAAATCCTGATGTATGTGGGCTCTGGATTTATCAAAAAGGGATGATAAGTCTGCATAGGGAAATGGAAAAAGGCCCTCTGTGCAAGATAGAAATGGTGAGGAAAATCTTGCTATAACAACTAGATGTCTCTCTGAATCTTTGATACCTAGCTTGGTGTGTAGGGTATGAAAGATATTTGTGAACTTTGGCACTACTTGGTCTCTTTCTTGCCGCAGTGCAGTCCATTTGGTATACAAGTCGTCATAACTTTCAACAGGGTAGTATTGTTCCTTAATAACATCCCTGAAGGATTCCCAAGTGGCCGGGACTATAAATAATGAGGGTTCCTCTATTTCCTTTTGCTCACAGAAAGTTTCACACCAATCTTTGACACAGGGAATGACTTTGAGGAGTGCAAAAGTAATATTTTCTCTATTCAAAAAGTTATGGATAGAAAAATACGCTTCTAGTAGATTCAACCAATTGTCTACAACATATGCATCTATCTGACCTTCAAATATAGGGATATCAAAGTTAATTTGTACCTTGAAGGGGGCGACGCCTCCTCTCAAGGAAGATGTGTCGCCTGTTGGTAGCCATCAAAGGATTTGCGTGAAACTATCCATCATCTCGTTCCTCTGTTGCATGAGGGATTCCTTAAGAAACATTTTGAAAGGATCTCATGTCCCATCATCTTTCTTTTCTCCTACCATGAGAGGTCATTTGGGCATGTGAGATATTTTGTCCTCAAGAGAAACAAGCTCAAGACCCAATTCTTTTTACCCTGAGCTCATTGGGGACATGCATTAAGATGACAAGGACTAGACCGTTCTGATACCACTGATCCAGATTTTATGAGAAGAACGAAATGAATGCAGATTATTAAAAGATTCTTAACACGGTATAATAGAGATACAATAAAACCTGTTTTTTATTCAATAAGGAAATAAGAAGAAACTATAAAATGCAACAGAAAAGAAGCTTGCTGGAATGGTGGGAGCTTATCTCTAAGAAGAGATGTGACAATTGCGCTCATTCACAAGAAGATGATTGCAATGAGGATCTGAAGGCATTTTTTACAATAAGCATGAATGCCAAAACCATAGACATCCAAAAACCTAACCCTAGGAGATGAAGTGCCAAAATTCATGTGGGCCCTGTTGGGGTAAGCTAGTACATCAACTTCCTAGGGTCGTAACTTTTGCACATGATCTCCGTTTTAGGCACACGATAGTGTGTTGGAAAGGTCTATCCGAGGAATACACATGTTTCTGTCATACTCTAACTTTGTCTACATTCTAATTGTGGCGAGCCCTAAAAATGTTGTTTAGGGCCTCAAAACGACCCTAGAAGTCAGGGACCTAAAAACTAGAAAAAAACTGCCAAAATGAACTAGTTGGAATAGGTGGGAGGCCACTGACATCCATATGGATCATAGATGTTGAAATACAACCTGAATGGAAACAGGGCATGCAGGAAATAATTGATTCTTTGTCGAAGAATCATCACTTGGGACTTAGTTCCCCGACCACAAGGAAAGAACATTGTGAAGTGTCGATGGGTCTATAGGACCAAATTTACCTCTGAAGGTGTTTTTGAGCGACATAAAGCACCCCTGGTTGCAAAGGGATTTTCTAAAAAGAAGGCATAAATTACACTAAAACCTTTGCCCCTGTTGCAAAGATGAACTCTGTTCGCCTCATTCTTTGTATTGTTGCTTGTTTTGGATGGAAAATCTATCAAATGGATGTGAAGAGTGTCTTCCTTCATGGAGACATATCTGAAGAAATTTTCATGGAACAACCACCTAGTTTTGTGGCAGATTCTAAATTAGTTTGTTGACTCAAGAAGTCAATTTATGGTTTGAAGCAAGCTCCCTGAGTTTGGTATGCTAAGATCGATAAGTTCTTTCTTAAAATTGGTTTCAAACATTGTGAATCTGATCACATATTACATGTAATTCATACCAATGGAAATACCTTGATTGTTGTTGTATATCTAGATGATCTTCTTATTACTGGAAATAATAATGATTTCTTTCTTAGATTGAAGAAACAACTTGTTGACACCTTTGACATCACAGATATTGGTACTATGCATTATTTTTTGGGTCTTCAAGTATTATCATTGTGTGATGGCCTTTTCATTTCTTATTCTAAATATGTAATGGATATTTTGACATGTTTTAAGAGACCTTTGTTAATGGGGGGGGTGTTGGAACATCAAGCATTGATGGTTCATCAAATATATCTTAGATTCAATCGGTCAGGCAGTCGACCTACATCTGGATACAATATGTCAGATGATCGACCAGAACCCTACATTAGTCGGTCAAGTAGTCAACATGCTTGTTGGTCGAAAAGTTGACCAACAGTCAAAGATAGTCGAGTGGTGGATCGACCTACCTATAAATAGACTGTGATTTGGACACACATGCGGTCAGATCAAGCATCCTTGTCGATCCGACTTAACAACATGGATTTGATGGAGTCACCTCTAACAACTAACAGTTACATGTGGAAAATATATTCCTGATTCTATGGAAGTTGGTTAGATTTTGAGGCTATAAGTAGCATACCCCTTGGGTCATTATCATCAAGCAATCAAGCTGATATCATATGGAGATATAAAGATCCAATATGCATTTTGATGTTCTGATCACAGTGCGCTTTGATTAAGTGTTGAAACGGTGTCTTTTGTCTTCAAAAGAATGTATTCCCTTTTCAATTATCTACATAATTGTTTGTCTATTTAGTTACAGGTTGCACCCCTTTCCCCAACACCACACTTGAAATTTGAGTAAACCCATAAGGAGATAAGTCAAAAATACAAATAAGAAAACAATTTTCTTTCATTCCCTTTGAAAAATCATAACTCGTGTTTTATTCTTTTAAGTATTGTTTTATTATTTTCCTTAGGAGGCCTATTTTAGACCTCAAATTTCCCCTAATGCAACTTGGAAAGTAATGGTAGTAAAATTTAAAAGAATTTTTTTGGCTAGGTAGATTATGCTTAAATAAATTAAGAATGTTTTGGAATTTGAAGTGAGTAAAGATGACTGTGAAATAACACACCAACGAATTTTATAGGCATTCAATAAGGTTTAGACAAAATGAGGAAAGTCTAGAATCCATTGCTAGCTATGTAAATGATTTGATTTATGCAATTTAAAATGAATTTGATGTGTTGATTTTTTGTTCAATTGCAGAAGCTTATCAAGCAACTTTGAGAATTGAAAAGAAATTACAAAGAAATCAATAGACCATGAAAAAAGGTCAAGTATTATGGAGAGGATAGATGATGGAAAATAAAGAAGAAGGTGAAACAAGATCCATGATTGTGGACCAACTTGTTAAAAAAAGATTTGATGTTGATAAAGGAAGAGGGTTAACAAGAGGTAAAGATAAAGGAGGTAAATTTGAAGGTATTTGATTCATATTTGGAGTGCAAGGCCATATGGAAATTGAATGCTCAGAATGTTTGAAGTAAGGAAAAAGACATGAGGGAAGAACTCATATTGTTGAAGTAGAACCAATAATAGCAACAACTGAAGTGATTGACATTGGGTTAGAGCAAGTGGAAAATTTGATGATGAATAAAATATTGTTGTAGATTGAGAAACAGGTTGACAATGAATTGAACAGAGGAAGCTAATCTAAAGAATGAGATGCAATATAGGAACTAGAGATGTAATTTGGTCATTGATTTTGGTATTCAAAAATTTTGGTGTCTACTGTTGTTGTTCAGAAATTAAACTTGAAGTGTACACCTCATCCAGAAGTATATAGAGTGCCATGTTTATAAAATAAGCATAAGGTCACTATGAGAGAGATGTGCTTGATTAATTTTAATACCAGGGGTTATAGTGATAGCATTTTATGTGATGTTTTTTCCATGGATGGTTGCCACATTTTGTTGGGAAGGCCATGGAAGTTTAATAGAACAATTATGAATGATGGGAGAAGAAACACCTACCAGTTTGAGAAATATGGGAAGAAATTTAACTTACATCATTTTTATTAAGAAGTGGAGAAAGCTAGGAAAATGATGCTAAGTCTAATGTTGGCATGTGTGAACAAAGTAGAGAAATAAGGACTTGTGAAGAAATGAGTTGGATAAAATAAAGAGCAGAGCATTGGTGCTACAACATCAAAAAATTTGAAGGAGGACAATATAGGATTTTATCATTTCCATAATGTTTTGTGTTTCGGTATATTTGCAAGAAATGCAACATAGAAGGTGAAAGATGTGACCATGAAGGAGACAACCACAAAATAAGAGGATACTAGTAGAAAAGTTAATAGTGAGAAGATGTTTGTACTTGTGCAATCAAAGTTGTAAGCATTTGGAATGGTCCCTAAGAGGGAGGATGGGGAGGAAATAAACACCATTGAGAAGGAGAAAATAACAGAATTGAGGTCCATTGAGTTAAAGAAAAAGGGGGAAATGAAACACCATGGACTTCGGTTGCAAAGAATGGAAGAAAAGATAAAGAGTGGAGTAGATAAAAAGAAGTGTGGTGTCAAGAGATTGAAGGACATGTGGATGTTAGAAGTATATATTGGTAGAGAGGGATGGCTAGTCTACAAATGTTTTTCACCTAACTCTTGAGAAAGATGCTAATTTTTTTCCAACCAGGGGAGTATGATGTAGAAGAATCCTTAGTTAAGTAAGCTATCCTTTATGGATATAAGCATGCTTACTTTTCGCTCGGGGTGCATTTTAAAGTTCAAGGCATGCATTTTCCTTAATTGTGGAAATAAAAGCATTTTTGTTTTCTAGCACTAGACATGGAGTCATGGCACAATATGAAAATAACTTGTAGATAATCGAATGAAGAACTCATACCAGCTTATAAAACCTTATTTGGATCCCTAACATGGCCTCGACGTGAAGTTTTGTGATGATGGCATGCATTTTATGGAAAATGCTAACACTATGTTAGAGGGTAGCTTTGAGTGAAAATTGTGTGCATTTGAAGTCGAATCATGAAAATATAAGACATGGATTTTGGGCCCAACATGGCATTTTAACGACCAATGTATATTGCTTCCTTAAATCATGCATGAGGGAGGTTGGACATGCATTTTTGTAAGGCTGCATAGTTTTTTTGGACATTTAGTTAAAAAAGGAACACAATTTTAGTTTTTTTTTGTACAACATCAACTTTTGTTTGTTCAAATTGAGAAATCTGAAAATGTAAGAAGGTGAGAAATGATAAAATGCACATTTTACAAGTTAAACCACTGAATTTGGTGAATAAATTAATGTTGGGAGTGCATTTTAGTGAAGGTCAACTTTTGTCAAAATTACATAAGTAGTTGACTTGGTAGATTTGTTATGGATACACATAGATAAATTTGGAAATTTGAGACACGGGTTTTGTTGGAAACACACAAATATATGGATGACAAGTCTCAATTTTTAAATAGAATAGTTGTATGAATTTTTGCATACATTATTCTAATCCCTGTCACGTAGATTTGTACTTTGTTTTTAACAATATATAGAAATTTTAGGAAATTTAATTCAAGTTTGACATTTTTAGTGGATTTTTGTATACACTGGCAATATAAAGGGTTGTATTTTGAATTTGAATAGTCAGGGTAGTTGAAAGGACAAAAGTCAAGAATCACGTGCACAAATATGAAGATTGTAAATGAACAAAGGACCTTTGACTCTCATTTGATTAAGAGTTGCATAGTGTTTGTTGTTGTGAGGATCCAAAGACTTATGCATAGGTTCTAAGAAAGCAATGAAACATAAAAGAATTTCCATATTAACTCAATAAAGTAGTGGAGATTGTTGATGAAATTATTCACCATACTTTTTTGTGATAACATATTGTGTTATTATTAATGCATTCACAAGTATGTGATTTATTGTGAACTTTTCCACTGCATGACTTTGAGTTGCATACCATAAACACTACATCATATTAGATATCCAAGTTCTTCCTAAAATCAAATGGGACACTTATTCCATCTCATCCTATGAAATAAGTTGATTTACAACCACAAAATAGTGACTTGCAATTGCCACTAATCTTTCTTCCATATACTTAGAACAAGAAAATTCTATTTAAGTTATGGACCTCTAGAAACTTGTATCAATTGAACAAATTAACGTAACCGGTGGAAGAAAGACCCAACCATTAAAATCTCATTGGGATTATGACCAACGATTCAATTTAATCTTCCTAAGCAATCCTTGTGTTTTCCATGTTTCCTTAGAAAAGCTAGCATAAATCCTGATTATAAACCTTATCTTTCATTATAGAATTTGGAAATCATGGCTTCTTTAGGTTGATAACCCTAAAACAAGGATTCCCGCATATTTCAATTGCCTTGGGTTTTGTAAAATACCTCTACCTTTTGTTTGCTTCTCCTACACAAGTGCCAAGGAACATGCCTTATTCACTAGTGGTCATTTCAAATCCTCACCACCTCTAATTGAAATATATTTTCTCAATTGGGAATGAGAAAATCTATGAATACCCCAAGTGGCATCCACTATGACCATTAACCTCTTCCTATTAATTGTGTAACAAAATACAAAAAAAAAAATTATTTTCTTTGTTTATATGCTTTTTATTTTTGTTTTCTAGATTTCATTTATTTAGTTATTTTTTCCCCTCAACTTTATTTCCTTTGATCAATTTTGTTTATAATCAAAATTCATTGATAAGTCATCATTGAACCACTCGTATGATTATGTTATCATTGATTGATAGGTTGAGCAAGTCGCATGACTGAAGTGGACATTGTAGGGATGTTCTGACTTATCTAGGTTTCAAACATGAAAACAAAGGTATAAATTCTTTAATTTGCACTTAGATTCTTCCTAAGCATTCTTAATTGTTCCTTACTTCATCCCCTTTCTAATTTATGGTATTGTAAATCTAGTGCTTACCACCTTGCTACTACGTTTATGACAATGTTAATCTCAATAGAAACATTTTGTGTCATTCTTGGCCTTAGAAGTGGTTGTAACTCCCAATAAACCCTTATCATGTTGATATATTGATGCTTCTAAACATCATATAGTAATGATGATCTTGGGGATTTAACTTTATTACTACAATTGATGTTACTACAATGGTATAGGAGAGTGTAAATATATCCACATTTAGGATGCCATTTTTATATGTTATGACATTGATATATCAATGTCTTAGCAACATTTCTACATTTCTATTGTATCCATGTAAAAATCATAAATGAATTATATGTGCATATTTGTGTGGTGTATTCTTATCAAGTAAACATATAAAATATTATGTTTTCCCATAGATGAAAATAAATAGAATTATGGAATTATTAAATTGCAGAAAAGGGAATACTGAAAATGTAAATATAGTACTTAGGTTAAAAGGGGGAAAATGAAATATAAAAGCATAGTACTTATGTTAAAAAGGAAGCATGCACTTTGGTTAAAAAGGGAATATTTTGTACCTCTATATACTTATATGTGATGAAAACATAATATTCCCTAAATCGAAATTAAGAAATTCCCAATGGAGGTGATGCTAATGCACAAGAAATCTAGAGAAAAGTTGAGGAAATTCTCAAAAGAGTTGAAGTTAAGGTTGGTGATATCAATTTTGATAAATTTGATGATTTAGAACATTATAACACATGTTGAAACCTCAGTACAATAAAATCAGCTTGAAAATATACTAACTACACATACTATAGTCCATGCAAAAAATGCAAGTGTTTTAAGACAACAAGAATTTCAATATCAATAGTTAAAATGCATTGTTAGAAACATGGGCACCTACTAGAGAGGTTTGAATATTATCCAATGGTGAGATCACAAGTATTTTCTAACACACACACACACACACACACACACACACACACAC
>JASDQU010282208.1:0-11439 GCA_032191745.1 Picea mariana
ATCGGAATTCTTTCTTCTGCATGAGAGGAATAATTTTGTTGTTGGAAATATTTCCTCATGCTAAGAAACCATGCTTCCACATCTTCCTCCTTCTTATGTTCTCCATCAAACATAGGATGATTAATCTTTTTCATTTCTGCCTTCAATTCATCCACTCCAAATCTCCTATGTTTTCAGGTAGGAGATGGGATTGAACTACTGCATGCCTCATTATTAGAATGTTTCGGGGAGTGACGATGATTCCTACTAACACTCCTCGATCTCCTTTTCTTCTTAGGGGTATTGTGACTCCCCGTTTTTGTTAAGTCACTCTCCTTATCCAACTTCTTTTAGATTCTTTCCAGACTCGATATCAACTTTAGGTTGAATTCAAACTATTGTTCCTTAGATTTCATGATCTTTCTTTTATCTGCTCGGTGAGTCTGGGCATCTTTTTGCAATACTTCAATGATTTTCATCATATTTCGTTCCTTATCTATTGTAGAATTCCTGCAGAAACCCTGATAGATGTAGAATTCTAGTTAAATTGAACACAAACAATTTGTTGATATTCAAGACATGAGAGAAAGTTTTTTCTCCATAAATAATAGAATTATATTAATCAAAAATTAATATACATGAGAAACCATTCTCAAAAAGAAGAGAGGAGGTGAATATATAGAATTTCCAACATAGAAATTCTAGTCAAAAAAAGCTAGAAATAGCTAAAATAGGTGTCATAAGCTAAGGGAGACCACATAGTTTGAACTAGACCACTAAAGATACATGTCACACTCATTAATGTCCACAAGAGTTAATTTATGTGCATTAGATCACTTAAGCTCACTTAACTGACAAGAGAAGCTGTTCCAACTCACTTAACTGACCCGAAATAGTAGTTACTAATAATAGTAACGACAAAAATCATTGATTAAGGAATAAATATCTCACTCAAAGAGGAGGTGTTCATTCCCCAATAATAGATGATTTTTTCATGGGGGAGTTGGAATAAATCAAAAATAAATCAAGAAAAATCAAGAAAATCAAGAACCGGGAGTTGAGTCTTGATCTAAAATTAGTAGTTTTCCCTAAAATCTAGGGATGATGCACCCTTCTTCTATGTGTGGCCAAATTAGGTGAAATAAAGTGTAAATTAATGTATTAAAAAATATATAGGAGTCTAATATAGGTATAAACTAATGTAAGTTAGGATTGTGCTCCAACACCCCCCCTTAAGCCTAACTGTAATGACAAAAAATTTGAGTCTCGACAACTTAGCCATTTTAGGTACTCATTACATAAAATAATNTGCAATACTTCAATGATTTTCATCATATTTCGTTCCTTATCTATTGTAGAATTCCTGCAGAAACCCTGATAGATGTAGAATTCTAGTTAAATTGAACACAAACAATTTGTTGATATTCAAGACATGAGAGAAAGTTTTTTCTCCATAAATCATAGAATTATATTAATCAAAAATTAATATACATGAGAAACCATTCTCAAAAAGAAGAGAGGAGGTGAATATATAGAATTTCCAACATAGAAATTCTAGTCAAAAAAAGCTAGAAATAGCTAAAATAGGTGTCATAAGCTAAGGGAGACCACATAGTTTGACCTAGACCACTAAAGATACATTTCACACTCATTAATGTCCACAAGAGTTAATTGATGTGCATTAGATCACTTAAGCTCACTTAACTGACAAGAGAAGTTGTTCCAACTCACTTAACTAACCCGAAATAGTAGTTACTAATAATAGTAACGACAAAAATCATTGATTAAGGAATAAATATCTCACTCAAAGAGGAGGTGTGCATTCCCCAATAATAGATGATTTTTTCATGGGGGAGTTGGAATAAATAAAAAATAAATCAAGAAAAATCAAGAAAATCAAGAACCGGGAGTTGAGTCTTGATCTAAAATTAGCAGTTTTCCCTAAAATCTAGGGATGATGCACCCTTCTTCTATGTGTGGCCAAATTAGGTGAAATAAAGTTTAAATTAATGTATTAAAAAATATCTAGGAGTCTAATATAGGTATAAACTAATGTAAGTTAGGATTGTGCTCCAACACCCCCCCTTAAGCCTAACTGTAATGACAAAAAATTTGAGTCTCGACAACTTAGCCATTTTAGGTACTCATTACATAAAATAATTCTTGATGAAAAGAGGAAAGAGGTAAAACCTCGTGGGAAACCCCCCCCCCCAAAAAAAAAGAGGAAAAGAAATGCTGAGTGGCCAAAAGTGACCTACTCAGTTGTCTCCACCACTCCAAGCATAGCTCTCAATTCTAAAAATTACTTTTCAGTGAAGGACTTGGTGAAGATGTCTGCAACCTTAGAGTGTGACTTTGGATCTGAACCAAGTTACATATATAAATGTATGGGCAGAAAATTTTCTGTGGCAGCCATGTCTTGAGGAGCCCCAAAAAACTGTGATCTAGTCCTTCTTGTATCTGCAGGATCACCGACTAGTTCACCCGCATCTTGCAGAGTTTTCTCTACCCAAGTTGGAAACTGAGTTGGAGCAGCCATGACCTTATCCTCATCCTCTATATCAGACCTAAAAGGATTCTCTGATGTCTTTTCTGAAGTTCTCAAATAATTTTCTGACTCCTCCTCATCAGTGACAACAAGCGGTTCCTCAGCAGGGTCTTCTGAAAAATCATGCAGTGATTCTTCTTCAAACTTCACACTTCGAGCTAGAATGAAATTTTCAGTGTGAGAGTATAGAAATATATATCCTTTGACACCTTCAGGATATCCAACAAATATTAATTCAATACTTTGAGGCTCCAAATCCTTCCTCTTATTTGTCGGAATGTGAACCCATGCTCATGAACCAAAAATATGAAAGTTCGACACTTTCGATTTCTTACCAGTCCAACATTCAAAAGGAGTGGTTCCTTTGAGTGATTTGTGAGGAAATTGGTTCTAAATGTATGCTGCACAATTAATAGCTTCATCCCATATCTTGGGAGCTAATGTTTTCGACTGGAGCATACAATTGGCCATCTCTTTAAGGACTGGTTTTTCCTCTCCGCAACACCGTTCTGTTGTGGTGTATATGGCACTGTGTGTTGTAGTTGTATACCTGCATCAATACAAAGTTGTTGCACATATTTGTTGACATACTCCCCCCCATTATCAGTATGGAGTATCTTAATCTCACACCCAGACTCATTCTGAACAAGTGCTTTAAATTTTATAAGGCATTCAAATACTTCCGATTTTAATTTCAAAAAAAATACCCAAGTAAAGCGAGAGAAATCATCTATGAAGGTGAGTACATATCAAGCCTTACTGATTGAAGGCTGTGGGAATGGGCCCGTAATGTCACTGTGAATCATCCCAAGAGGTGAAGAATCTCTTTGTGCCTTCCCTTTGTCAAAAGTTTTCTCTGGATGCTTGCCAAGAATGCATCCTTGACATACACTGCTTGTGAATTTAATAGCTGGCAATCCTTCTACCATGTTTTCCTTGTTGAGTTGATGCAAGTACTTATAGTTTAGATGGCCAAATATTGCATGCCATAACCTGATGATATCATTGGATTCTGACAGAAATATAGTGCTAATAGATTTATGAACAAAGTGGGAGAAGAAATACAAACGAGAACTGTGATCTGCAATTCCATGTGCAAGCTACGAGCCTGTGGAAATGTCGGTAATCAATGCAGAGTCTGGAGTGAACTCCACCTTCCTTCTAGAGCCAGAATGAGTGATTTGATATATTGAGAGAAGATTTGTGGACAGTGAGGGAACATGAAGCACATTTGTGAAGCATCCCCCTTCAAGATCAACAATTCCTTCTCCGCACACCTTTGCGGGTGTGGCATCTCCCAAGTAAATTGGGGATCTGGTGGTTTCTTTGATGGARGAAAATTCATATTTTGATTCAGCCATATGGTTAAATGCACYTGAATCAAGGATCCAATATGATGGAGTGGATGTGACAACCATTAAATYATGACCATCTTGTGCTCTCCCTCTCGTTCTGTTATCATCTTTCTTCTTTGCATTTTCAGGCACCGTGAGATTGTACTGCTACAATTGCTTAACCATCTCATCGATAGTCTTCCTCATGAAATTTTCTTCAGGATGAAAACCTTTGGAAAATTAGCTACAAAGTGTTCTTTTATTCTTCTTCTTCTTACCCTTAGGCTCAGAAGAGTTCTCTGAAGATTGTGTGAATCTCTCCTTCTTCGATTCAGGAAATTTACCCATTCCTTTTTCCTTGTCTTTTCCACTGCTCTTTGGAGCATCAGTAGCTGCAAGTTATTGGTTCTTGGAATGATTGATGGCACCCATTTGGAATAACTTAGCTTGATCTTGAGTCAATTCTGCAATTAAATCATTCAATGGAGGCATTTTCCATTTTTCCTGAGTCAATTTAGATGCTTGAAAAGACAACACAAATACATAATATTCAGGGCCTAGCTTCGAGAGAATTGAAAGGATGAGTTGTTCTTCCCCTTTTGTGACTCCACATGAATTAAGTTCAATCAAGAGAGACTTGAACTTGGTGAATAATTCTTGCAAGTTGCTGAAATGAATTGGACTTATGGATATGAGTTCATTCTCCAATTGATGCACTCTCATTGCATCCTACTTGTTGAATAGTCCTTCCAATGTGGTACAGACCACATCGGGAGTAGTGGCTCCAACGAAATGAAAGAGGAGATATCTGGAAATTGATAGGAATATCAGCCCAATTGATTCATCTAATTTATTTAAATACTTTATCTTCTCCGCTGCAGCGGTCGGTTCTTTCTCTGTTCCCATTGTTACCCAGTAAAGCCCTTTGCTTCGGAGGAGCAGAGAGATCTCTATCTTCCATTCAAAGTAATTGAAAGGATTTAGAATGAGTTTTGTGGTATGAGAGAGATGATCCATTGCTTCTTGATGCACCTCCTAATGATCTATACCTACAAATAAAACTTTGTACAATCCACTAGATTCAATCTAGCTCTGATACCATGTAGAATTCCTGCAGAAACCTCGATAGATCTAGAATTCTAGTTAAATTGAACACAAACAATTTACTAATATTCAAGAGATGAGAGAAAGTTTTTTCTCCATAAATAAGAGAATTATATTAATAAAAAATGAATATACATGAGCAACCATTCTCAAAAAGAAGAGAGGAGGTGAATATATAGAATTTCCAACATAGAAATTCTAGTCAAAAAAAGCTACAAATAGATAAAATAGGTGTCATAAGCTAAGGGAGACCACATAGTTAGACCTAGAACACTAACGATACATGCCACACACTCATTAATGTACACAAGAGTTAAGTGTGTTGGTTGTGGATCCTGATTATCTTCTTGATTCAGAGGTCATTACTTTCAGCCGTATTTATACCCCATGAAGTATTTACACCCCAGAAGTATGTACAGTCTTCCACGCGGGGGAGTGCAGAGGGGGGGGTACCCCCTCTGCAAGGTTTGGGGGGGCTATCCCACCAGCTGGGGTTCTGGGGGAAAGTGGGCCCCCAGTGGGGGTTCGGGGGCGAAGCCGCCCAAAGCAAAAATTGCCTTGTAAAAGTATATTGTAATTTCATTGTAAATCTGGACCATTCATTATAAGGTCGCAGATCTAACAGTAGAGATTATGTTAGGGTTTTTTTCCCTAGAAGGAAACCCTCTTTTATGAGGGAAATGTATTTCAGCTATGGATGATGGTGAATATTGTATTTTGAGAGAGGAGACTGTGAGATAAGTAAGAGGAAGTTACAACGGGTTTTGTTGTAGGTTGTATCCCTTCATTTGCTGGATAATAATAAAGGAAGGACCCGACAATTTCTCTGGTGGACATAGCCCACACTGGGTGAACCACGTAAATATGTGTCTCTCTTGTATTGTGTGTCTTCTGTGTTTTGTTTCTGCATTTGTTTTATTTTATTGCTCTGCGGTCCTATTTTTCTAACAACTGGTATCAGAGCGTAAGGTAATTCACAGGAAAAGAGGGTTCCTGGTTCGAGTAGGAGCAATGTCGGAAGATG
Source organism: Picea mariana (assembly GCA_032191745.1). Classification (NCBI taxonomy): domain Eukaryota; kingdom Viridiplantae; phylum Streptophyta; class Pinopsida; order Pinales; family Pinaceae; genus Picea; species Picea mariana. The sequence goes on from JASDQU010282208.1 coordinate 5,990, forward strand.
GAAAGTTTAGGGTCGAGAAATTTAACGACCAAAACTACCAGTTATGGGAGATGTAGATGGAAGACTATTTATATCAGAAGGATCTATTCCTACCATTGAGTGGAGTAGAAAAGAAGCTGGCAGCCATGAAGGATGAAGAATGGGAGAGTCTCGACAGAATGGCTCTAGGAACGATACAATTGAGCCTGGCAGTGTCGGTGGCTTTCAATATTTCGAAAGAAAAGACAATGAATATTTTGATGGATGTGTTGACCAAATTTTATGAAAAACCCTCGGTGTCGAATAAGGTATTTCTAATGAAGAGATTATTTAATATGAATATGTCAGAAGGTGGGTCTATTGCAGATCATTTAAATGAATTTAATACGGTTACTAATCAACTAATTTCTATAAAAGTGGACTTTGATGATGAGGTTAGGGCTCTTCTAATCTTGTGCTCATTGCTAGAAAGCTGGAATGGCTTGGTCATGGCTGTAAGTAACTCTTCCTCTAGTTCAAATACTTTAAAATTTGATGATGTTGTTGGTGTTATCCTTAGTGAGGAAATGCGATGGAAAGGCACAGTTGAGACATCAGGAAATGCATTGAACATGGAGAACAGGAGAAGACAAAAGGATAGAGGAAAGGGCTCAAGAAACTGTGGAAATTCTAGGAAGGGCAGATCCAAATCTAGACTTGGAAAGATAGAGTGCTGGAATTGTGGGAAGAAAGACTGCAGAGCTCCAAAGAAACAAAGAGATGGATAGCAGGAGAGAAATCAGGAAGAAAATGTAACAGGTGATGTGTTACAAGATGCTTTGATTCTTTCTGTAGATAATATTTTTGATTATTGGGTAGTAGATTCAGGAGCTTCATTTCATGCCACACCCCATAGGAAACATTTTCTAGATTATGTTCAAGGTGATTTTGGACAGGTTCATTTGGGTGATGATAAACCATGCAAAATGGTTGGAATGGGAAAGGTAAAAATAAAGCAACGAAATGGAAACCAATGGTTGTGGAGCCTGATTATCTTCTTGATTCAGAGGTCCTTGCTTTCATCCGTGTTTATACCCCATGAAGTATTTACACCCCAAAAGTATGTACACTCTTCCACATGGGGGAGTGTAGAGGGGGGGTACCCCCTTTCCAAGGTTCGGGGGGCCTATCCCCCCGGTTGGGGTGTCTGGGGGCAAGTGGGCCCCTAGCGGGGGTTCAGGGGCGAAGCCCCCGAAGGAAAAATTGCCTTGTAAAAGTATATTGTAATTTCATTGTAAATTTGGACCGTTCATTATAAGGTCGCAGATCTAACGATAGAGATTATGTTAGGGTTTTTTTCCCTAGAATGAAACCCTCTTTTATGAGGGAAATGTATCGCAGCTATGGATGGTGGTGAATATTGTATTCTGAGAGAGGAGACTGTGAGAGAAAGAAGAGGAAGTTACATCAGGTTTTTCTGTAGGTTGTATCCCTTCATTTGTTGGATAATAATAAAGGAAGGACCTGGAAATTTTTCTAGTGGATGCAGCCCACACTTGGTGAACCACGTAAATCCGTTTCTCTCTTGTATTGTGTGTCTTTTGTGTTTTTTTTCTGCATTTGTTTTATTTTATTGCTCCGCGGTCCTGTTTTTCTAACACTATCTTCCCTTTTAGGTCTCCTATGATCTTGACCCGGGAGTCGCAGATCTCATCTGGTAATGATTCTTTCATCATGATTCTTCGGATTTTTGTAGCTCACGGCATTTGCATGTATGTGGTAGATAAAATCTAGGCTCTATCTTTGGATTTTTTAAAGGTCTCTATTGGTTCACAGTGCTACATGTGGAAATGACTATGCTCGGTTTTTAGAAACAATACATTCTCAACTGAGTTATGAGAGTTTGTTGTATGTCTTTAATGGGTAAGTTTAACAATAACTGCTCCTCATGATGACTTTATGGATGAAATAGGGTGTGAGTTTTCTGACAGGACAGTTTAATCAAGGGAAATTGGATTGGGTGATCTGAGTATTTACTTATTTGAGTAGAATACGGATGTGGACAAATTGAGACCTTTCTACTTGACAGGTGGATGTCTCGGCATGAAGTTCGATGGCATCTTGGTATAATGTGGCTTTATGTCTTAACGGCTGACATTTGGGGTGTCAGACTAGTAATAAAGTTTGTGACTAGACTGGGTGTGCATGGCCTTTATCTCTGATTAGGTTTGGATTCAGGGCGCCTTTGACCACAAGGGTTGTCCCTGTCATCCTTTATGATGGACATTATTGGAATTTCCCATGCTTCAGGTTCTGTACTACTGAGTCGTTAATTTTGTATCAACCAACACTTAAACAAAATAGGTAAACTATGTATTTTGGAGCAACACTGCACATATGGACATTATTAACTAATTTTAAAAAATTTCAGAAAGAAAACAAAACTCAAATCTAACTAGTGTACAAGCTCTGTCGAATTGGAGCAACTCCCATTCTTCTCAGTTTCAAGATAGGTAGGGCTTCAGGTGAGTGTCATTCACCCATCCTGGTCGTATCATACCATCCAATTGTGCAAGTTGGACTGCTCCTAATGGTCAGATTTCTACCACTATGAAGGGTCCCAACCTGTGCATGCATAGCTTTCCATGGTGCATCTGGTATCGGCCGTCATAGAGTAGCACCTTGTCTCCTTATGAAAATACACTGGTCTTGATTTTTTGGTCATGCCAAGCTTTTTGTATTTCCTTTTCAACCGACTGATGGAAATCAACTAGAAATCTAGTTTCTTCGCATTCTTGTAACTCCACAAGTCTCTGTGCCACTGATTCTTCATCTGTCATACCTATGGCTTCTGAAATATATAGAATTGGTGTGATGAAGTTTGTGGGCACCACCACCTCTTTTTCGTAAACCAACTGGAATGGTGTATATTTGTGAAGTTTCTTTGTAGTTGTCTTGTATGCCCATAATACCATTGGAAATATCTCATATGAGTCCTCTCGGTTTGCACAAAAAACCTTTGTTAGTCCCTTTTCCAGGATTTTGTTGAAGGCTTCAACTATTCCGTTGGCCTGTGGGTGATATGGACTGCTCTTGTGATGCTGAATCAAAAATTTAGTATTAAGTGTTGTTATAGTKTTGCTAATGAAGTGAGCTCCCTGACTGCTTGTTAGGCTCCTTGGACATCCAAAGTGGGTAATGATATTCTCGAAAATGAACCTAGCATCTGTATCCATCGAACAGTCCTACACCGCATTTGTCCTTCTTTCTTCTTTTTATATTTTTGAACATCTCACAAGTTTTCATACATGATTTTCACTAAGTTTTTTTTAGGAGCGCAGTCGATTGCATCTTGTTACTGAAGTGATTTTCAAAAATCACAAGAAATTTTGAAACAAGACATGCTTCCTTGACTTCTTGAAGGAGTTATTACTCATCATAAACATCCTAATGTTTTTTGTTACATAGAAACCTTTTCATAAACCCATTTGTGTCATGAGTGTATTCCTCCATTTCTCCTTCAAAGCATATTGTTCATCCCTGTGTTGAAGCCCATCTTCCATTGCATTATCCTTCATGACTTCACACACGCCTATCTTTCTGAGTCACATACATCTCTTTAACTTTTTTCAGTTCAGTTTTCCTTGTCAATAAAACTATCCAGCTCCCTTTCCATGACTAGATTGCCTTTCCATACACACTGCTACTATTGAGCCATTTTCATTTATATCCCTACCACTCTTTTTATTAGAACTCATGTTGACTGATGTGGGATTCCTTAAGTCCCACCTTTCAAAAATTCTTTCCCCATCAAAGTCAACACCTTATCTCAGATATAGACTAGAGTCGATTTTGAGTACCTAGAGGCTTGCATGCCTTAATGGAAAGTTCTCTCTCTGACAATCATGGGAATACATCAATGTCCCTTGATCGTCAGATCTTGCAAGTGGCTCAACATCATCTCATTTCTTCTCACGTCACAAGATGTACTCAAGTACCTTGGCACTCATCGACATCAATGATGAGTTGCCTCGCATTGGTTAACGACATTCATCATTGGTTGGTAATCCAATGACTTCTTTTCATGCTCGACATCGACACATTCATTCGCATGATTATAATTGTACCATCATGTTTAGCAATGGGTGAAGAATATACAATTTTCATGACTCTATCAACAATTAMARCAGCATGACTTCAACCATACGAGAGTACCATAGTTCCACTTTCATACTTTCTCTTTTCCATGATTCATTCAGCAGCAGTTTATATTCCTCCACTCCACATTCTCTRATACAACAGACAACATTCGTAGCTACAACATTAGTCACTTTTCACATGATCCTGTAACAACAACATCTTCCATGCTCCARCAGCCACATCAGCCATATTACTATTGCATAGTTCGTCAACATTTTGGGTAAGTGGAGGTATGTTATTTTCTAAACTTTAATCATGTAATTTCTCAATTGCTAGCAATGAATAATTTGGAAAATTCCCTCACCTAGTTCCCTTTCCTTTTCACTTCTATGACTTATTCCACRTTTTATGAGGACATGGAATAAGTTAAGTTGGGGGGTAGGGGACTTTATTCACTATCATCACTCCACTTTTCCACTACCATCATTCCATTTTTTCATCTCATTTACCATTATGAACATTTTTTTTCCAACGATACTCTATTGTGCTTTGATTCATAAGCATTGTTATACATAATARCATGATTTACACATATGMAAAAAAGGGATTTCTYATACCCAGTGATGTTTTCCTTATGCACATTGATAGCATATATTTTCCAATAAGAATATGGGCAAATTATTATCATAACAGAAAGAGAACAAATAACGAAATGAATGTTGTTAACACAAGAACCAACTTTATTTATATTCATGTTTTTCACACAAGAACAAACCATAAGAAAATGTCAGTTGTTACTCATGTAAATCCCATCCTGGAAACATTTATTATCATCACTCAAAGCCAACATTCAAATGCCAAAATTTCTTGAGAATATCCATGCATGGTTGCATGAGGACATGCAACAAGTAAAGTTGGGGGGTATGTTGGGGCTCAGAAATGTCCTATTATCATCCACCTTTCCCTTCATAATTATTCACATTTCATCGCTCCATTAACCTTTCACGACATCATTTCATAAATATACTTAGTTTTCACCTTATTATTTTCCACTTTATTCATTTTAGTAGTAAAAGGGAATTTTTGATTAAATGCTAGAAAATTGACATGCTTTCATATATATCTCAAAAATGTGTGAGATTTGTAATGTGTAGGAATATGTGAAGGATTAATTCAAAAGGGCTTCTCAAATACTTCCTCCACCATTTCAATATTAGAGGAGATAATTCAAGCCCATTCCAAGGACAAGATCATGGAGATTTGGTTGGAATATTGTTATAACCCTAATTTGCACCAGACATGCTTACCTGACATCAGACCATCTCATATGCCTTCTTTGCCAAGCTAGTACT
>JASDQU010282210.1:0-12090 GCA_032191745.1 Picea mariana
TTTTTGAATGTTGTTGTCCAAGAAACGTATGAGGAGATTCAAGATGATCCAGTTGCTTTTTATTATGATAAAACAAATGATATTCAAAGGGATTATGGAGCACAAATTTCAGAACAACGGTTTTGTTCATGGCACCAATTAGAGTTATGTCATGATTTCCATGACCCATTAGCTATTTACATTCAGTTAGTGTTTTCACAAGTTCAAAACATGGCAGCATATGGGATGAAAGTGGAATATAGTAGTAAGTATGCACTGCTAGTTCATTTTCTATTGATTTTTTTTTGGAATTCTTGCATTTTTTCTTTCAGCTGCAAAGGAGATGATTATTTTATAAACAAAATGATTGCTTGGCTACATTGGAAGTTTGCATACATGTAATCAACTTGTCTTTGGCTGGTTAGAAGTAGGTAGAATGATGAATAAGATCTCATTTCGAGCATGTAGATTTTATTTTCAGTTTGATGGCATGTTATATATTAGTAATAATGACTTGACGGCTCAATGGAGACACTGGATTCAAGTCTTTCCAATTTCAATTTTGTTTTTCAGCTTGTGGAAGAGTTTTTGTATTCAGTTGAGTAGTTGTAGGAACAAGTTGGAGCAGATATGCACATGAAGAAGGCACAATGGTCTACATGCTCTTGGATCCTCGTAGGGAGGACTCCATCCCTCATGGAGCCAATGTTAGCACTATTTTTTGCATCATGGTTTGCGCTCCTTTCAAATCGGTGCTCATTCGTTTCCTCTATTTGGTAACAGAATTATCTTGATTTTTTAAGGCTTCAAATTCCTGTAGCACATTTTATATGTTAAAAGTTACAAAGCACTACCGAAATATTATTATTCCTATAGCATTACAAAGAAAATTTTTAAGAGATGGATCTACCAGAATGTCTTGAAAATATTATTGGGTTTTTCTTATTAAGTTTCATTATTAATGGGACTAATATCTTATTCATAAATCCATTCTTTAATTTAATTGCATATGTTCTTAAGAATCGCGGGACCGAGAACTTTTGGGGAATATTATTTGGTTTTTCAAAACACATTGGTGACTTGGTCATCGACAACATAGTCACAGAGTAGCACTCACAACACCAGACACCAGGCAGTGTGCACATGCCAAATGCCAAGGGAGAGCCCACGATGGAGCATAAAGTGCACAACACATTGGGAGTGTCTTGAAACACTTGTATATATAAATTCATGAAATACATTTTTTTCTATACATATGGATATCCCACTGCACTAACAAAGAAGGATCTTCATAATCAAACTTGAGCACCTAGTCCAAATTATCAAGCAGAGAATGCTATGAGGATCTACTAGGTGTTAAATTCACTATACATATGGTTTCAAAACACTGGAATAAAATGCGTAGGTGACCACACAAAAGTTTGTTGGATGCAAATGCGCGAGGTTCAAGGTATTTATTTTTCTTCTTTTTTTCAAGTATGACATCAGTAGGATCACTTGGTAAGCATCAAAATTTCCACTGCATACGTTCAGAAGATGGTTTTTTGGAAACCACCATCGCTTCCAGAAAATTCATCAAAGGGTTAAATGTTAACACCAAAGGAAGATCGAGATTTTACTAAGGAGTGCAAAGAGTTTTTATCTACTCATTCTATTGTGTTTTTTCCATATGCTTGGGATTTGGAAGAGTTTGGTGAGTCCCTCATTACTTATGTAATCAATGGTTCCGATCTTGTTTCTACGTTCTCAACTACTTCTGTCGATGATCTAAGTGCATAAATGTCAAGAAAAATGCCAACAAACTTGCAAAATGGACAACTCAAGCTATTTGAGTAAGTGCAGATGTTATGAGGCTAGGTTATTGTCTTTCAAATTCAAGCTCATAATCACTTCAACCATATTATTTTGAGTATTCAAGGATACAATCCTAAGGAATTTCCTATGCATATTACTTTGAACACTTACAATATGTGGGGTATTGTGAAATCGATTGTCAATATCTGTCTAAAATTGAATAAAGGAAAATATGCATTTGTGAGAATATATGAGGTTCTTGTTGATGCATTCGAGAACGATTATGTAGAGAAGGAGATCATTGGTGCTAGAGGAAAATAGACTCAAGCATGGCTTGGTCCATTATGAAAGGAACTCTTTCATGGGTTTATAGCTCTCATTTCATTCCTATAAATTATTGCCTCAACAATTGTTCTTTACAAAGAATTTACAAGTATATTTGGATAATGGAAAGAATGCCTAACAATGTTTTGGAATTACTGGTAAAGTTAGAGGAGAAGTTAATGAGCACTTCTAGGAGAAAAGGGTATCTCAAAACAGGGTAATATCATTTCAATATTTTTAGTTAGTCATCGACTAATTATGTTGAGGCAACAATTAAGCATCTTTTGGTAGTCAACAATCACCTCCAAATTTATGGTAGCAGTGGAATATATGTTCGATATTTTAAGGACAAGAATCTTGAATTATTGAGGTGGAAGAGAACCTGGAAAACAAAGTATCATCAATCAAATAAAATCATATTTATAGGCAGAGGACATTGCTTCAACATTCCATATTCTTTGCAACAACTATTATATTTTAGTTATTGTTATACTTTTGATTCCTAAAAACTAGGTAATAATTTGAAGATTTTTTGGGATATTTAGTTTAATCATTGGAATGTAACTAGGGGGGGTTGGTTTTCAGTGGTGTGCATAAAAAATACTCTATTTTTTATTGTAAATTCTAGGACTCATTTCATTATACAGTCAATGCTAAAGGCTATTTGATGAGCAAACTCTCTCCTCTGCTCTCTTATTCTTCCTTTTCTTATTTCAAAAACACGTTATTTCTGCAAAGCATTGAATATATCTTGTTATGTTGGTAAGACAATGTAGATTTTACTGATTGCTTGCTCATTACAAGACTTGTTTTTCAGTACATTATTATATGTTTCTGAATGGTATTTATGATCAAGAATCTTCCTATGTGAGTGAACAAATTGGGAACTTGCATATTTCTTTCCTCTATGATTTTATCTGGCTTATCAGATTGACTACCATTGACTAAGTAAAAGTGATAGGAACTTATTTTGGTGATTAGAGATTGATGTTGTTCTTCTTCATCCACTGTTGGAACCCCAAACCAATTTCAAAACCCAAAACATACTTATAATCATAAACCATTGCAATAACTGAGGTGCCCTATCTTGCCTTTAGTAGTCAAGTGCAACTTTAAGGACTTACAATACCCTTTGTGAAGAGAGTGAAAGTTTCCTTAGACACACAAATTCTATTAAAAGAAGGAAAATAAATTACACAATTAATGTGAGAACTTACAATCTCCAACATTACTGTTGCATGAGAAAATGAGAGCTTTAATAAGTTCATCAAACTAATTTTAAGCTATTTTTTGGTATGGACATCTTATCACATAATCATGTGAGTATGACAAGTGTCCACATACATTAAATAAATATTCTAACAATTTGCTATTTTGTTTCTTCTAAGAAGCGACTCTTTTCTAGACTCATTATCTAATCTAACAAAATACATTCTAGAAAATTCTAAGTATATAAAATAATATTATACTATGTAATTTAGGATCATAATATCTAACATTCCCACATTTGATCCAAAAGTGCATTGGAACAAATACCAAGTTCTTCTTTAATGTTAGTAAATTTGATCCTACCAAGTGGTTTTGTGAAAATATCTAAGATCTTATCTTCTGAAGGTCAATATATTGGTTTGATGATGCCCTTTGCAATGAGTGTCCTAGTGCAATGATACTTTGTGTTTACATGCTTTGTCTTGGAATGGAAAACTGTATATTTAGCAATTTTAATGGATGACTGACTATCAATTAGCAATGAAGTATCTTATGTTTGAGAAATTCCTAAATCATGTAAAACTATGCATAACCAAACTATCTCACATGTTACTTCCCATGCTGATGTATGTTCTTCTTCTGCAGAAGAATTTGCTACAGTAGTTTGCTTCTTGCAACTCCAAATAATTGTTGTTGATCCCATATTCATTAAGTAACTTGATGTTTATACAATTCCAACAAAATTTGCATCTCAATATCCAACAAGTACAAATTTTGTATTCTTCTTTTATAGAATACCATAATATTTTGTACCTTAAATACATCTAAGAACCTATTTTGTTGCATTCTAGTGGATTTCCCTAGGTTCTTGCATAAATCTGGAGAGAATGTTGACTGCATATGATAATTCTAGATGAGTGGTTGTCAAATAAATCAATCTAGCAATCAATTTCCTGTAATTAGTGTTGTTTACCAATTCCCCCCCTTCAATTTTTGAAAGTTTAAATTTTTTCTCCATCGGGGTGAGAACAAATTTGCAATATTTCATGCCAAATATTTTCAATAGATTAGATGCATACTTGCATTGATTAATGAAAATGTTGTTTGAATGTTGAAATACTTCAACTCCAATATAGTAGTGATGTAATCCCAAATATGTCATCTTAAATCCATCATGTAATTCCTTCTTTACTTGAACAATATGATCATCATTGTTTCCAGTAATGATCAAGTCATCAACATACATGACTAAAATTACCAGATTTTTCCCTTGTAGGTGCACATATAAAGTATCATCAGATTCACTTCACTGAAAGTGAACTTTGTGAAGGAAATCATCCATTTTGGCATACCAAGCTCTGGGAGCTTGTTTCAATCCATACAACACCTTGATTAATTTACAAACTTTTTGTTCCTATCCTTCGAGCTCAAAACTGGGAGGTTGAGTCATATATATTTCTTCCTACAAATATCCATTGAGGAAGGTGCTTTTGGCATCCATCTAATGTAATTTCCATCCTTTTTGAGTTGAAAATGAAAGTACCATTCAGATTGTGTTCCACTTTGTTGTTGACGCAAAATTTTCTTCATAATCAATCCCTTCATGTTGTGCAAAACCCTTGGCTACAAGTCTTACCTTATACTTTTCTATTGTTTTGTTTGGCTTATACTTGATTCAGTAAACCCACTTGCATCGAATGGGTTTAACATATGGAGGAGAATAAAAAAAATTCCAAGTCTCATTATCTATCATTGCTTTATACTCATCAACCATGGCTTTTTTCCATTCTTCATGTTTTATTACCTTTTTTAAAGTTGAGGTCTTAGTAAAATCATTTGATATTCAAGAAAAAAATTCTTTGTTCTTGTTCGAACTTCTTGTACATGTTTTTTTTTGTTCATCAGGTCTAACATCTTTCAAAATTTGAATATCACACTTAGGGAGTTGTTGTTGAATCGTTCGGGGATTTGAATTATCACCATTATTGAACATAGGATTTATAGAGACAAAAGCTCTTCTTTCCTCTGAATTATTCGAAGGTGGAGTTTCATCATCTGATGAACTACTGGATAAATATTCAGATGAAATTTGTGATGAAGAAGAAGGTAAACTTGATGAAGAATTGTCATGTTCTGAAGAAGTCCAATCAATTTCAAGCCAACGTTGTTTACTAGGTTGATTGCGCATCCTGAGTTTTTCTTTATCAACTTGTTTATCCAATCTATCAAGAAGGATTTCTATTTCTAAAAAACTCTTCCTTTTTGTTTCATCAAATATAACATCTCGACCAACAATGAATATGTCATCAGATAAAAGGCAATATCCCTTATTTTCATCAGAATATCCAAGAAAGATACAATTCACACTTCATGAATCTAAATTAGTTCACTTTTCTTAAGGAACTAATGCATAACATATTGAACCAAAAACTCGAAGATGTTAGATTTGAGGCTTGAATCCATACCATGCTTCATATGGTGTGATCCCATCCAAATAAACAGTGGTAGATCTTCTCCTTAAGTAAACGATAGTATGAAATTTTTCAGCCCAGTGTGAAGGACTTAAATTTTTTAAGGTTAACATGGATCTAGCCATGCCTAATAAAGTGTGATTCATCCTTTTAGTTACTCCATTTTTTTAGGAGTGTATACATTTTTAATTTCCTTCTGATTCCCTTTTCACTACAAAAAGTTTGGAATTCATTGGAAGTGAATTCCCCTCCATTATCGGTCTGTAATATGCCAATTTTTCCTTAGATTCATTTTCAACCAGACGTCGAAAAACCTTGGAACTTTTAAAGGTTTCTAACTTTGAATTTAAAAAATAAACCCAATTAATTATACTATAATCATCAATGAAGAGTAGAAAATATTTACAACCACCTAGAGAAGTCTCTAGGGGTCCACAAAGATCACTATGAACAAGTTGCAAAAATCTGTTTGCATGCCATGAACCTATTGGAAATGTCTCTCTATTCTATTTTCCATAAATGCAAGCTTCACATATTTAATTTTCCTTCTTAAAAGTTGGAAGTCCTAATACCATTCCCTATTTTTTAAGTTGAGAGAGACTTTAAAAATTCAGATGTCTATATTGGACATGCCATAACCTTATTGGTGAAGTTGTTACACTTTGTCTCCCATATATACCGAGGAGACCTATTCTAAGGATCATATTATCACATCCCATATTATATTATAAATTGGATATATTGTACAAGGAGGTTTCCCCCTCGAAGCGGATTTTATTCATTGACTTATTATCATTTTTAAGGCATTGGATCATAACAGGGATTCCGTTAAAAATTTCCAAACCTATCTCTACGTCGAGACATGCAATATAAGGATGTTTTTTAATTTTTATTTCTCGATAAATATAACAAAATGTATGCAATATAATGTTGTTGTTTTTTTCTTTTTGACAAAAATTATAAAATGTTTGTAGTTTTTAGCACCTTCTCAACAATGGTGACAAAAAGTGATGGGCCAAAGAATTGCAACAAGGATGTTGAACTCCTCAACTTGTAACTTTAGATTGTTAAACTGAGGATGTAATTCTTTGATGAGGTATTGTGCACTATATTTTTTAACTACATAAAGGAACTTATCTACTCAATAAGGAGACATGCTAACTCTATAAATGCAAGGACTACTTAGTCAATGAAAAGGCTAAAAAGTATTAAACAATAATCAAAGAAAAGTTATTCAACAATAATCGAAGGAAAGGAGAAAAACAACTAAATAAAAAGAGCTTCAAAATAGAACTTGAAAGCACCTACTAATCAGAGGCTACTCCTACTTAATTTGACATAAATGAGTTTTTAAATGAAGGAATTCAATCCCAAGTAAACTTAGCTAAGTTAATGTACTATAGTGCAGAAAGAAACCTATTACAAAACATAATTAAACCTAATTCAATTAACATAAATGAGTGTTGAAATGAAGTGCTTCAAACCCAAGTAAACATATATAAGTTAATGTACTATAATTCAGAAAGTAACGTATGACAAAACATAATTATACCTAATTCAATTAACCTATAGAAAATAAAGTTTAATCTACTACAGTTTTCCTACTGTAAAGATGAACCAAAGCACTAGAATATGAAGTTATTTCTACTTGAAGTGACTTGCTACAAAATTGAAGAAAAAATAAATTAATAGTACCTCCTTATCAATTGATATAATACCGTGATGCTTACTTGAAATGACATGTTGTAATTTTCTACAGGAAATGAAGACTAGTTGTAGAAAATGATGCATAACATAAAATGAAATCAATATGGACTAAATACAACTGAAAGAAAATGAATGTAATAGCACAAAGAGTTCCCTTTTTCATCCTTGAGTGGGCCTTCCCCAAGGCTTCTACAAGGAACCTAGAAAGACTACCAAAAGTAAGAACTCTGAAAGTAAACTTTCTACATTAGAACACCAATCCATAACAACAATACATCCTCCAAGAGTTTGAATTCCTTAGCTCTATAAGAGTTCCTAATTCTGAAAAATAACCAAGAATAGATAAGGCTAATCCCTATATCTTGTTTATGAAAAAACATTATATCAATCCTCAGGATCCCTATAATCATGGGCATATGTTCTAGGGATCAAATCCCCTTCCAGATTAACCTTTCTCAATTAGTGATTCAAGTGGATATGATGTTGGATTTGGTTCTTTGGGTGATTGAAGACTTGATAAGTTTTAGGGGTTGATGAGGGGACACAATCTCCCTTTTCTATCATTCAAATGTTGGTTAAGGATGTTCTTGAACTTTGACCTACTTGAGCCCTAGGTTAGCACATCCTTAGATATGCATGAAATCATCACAATCCTAACTAAACTAGGATACATCATACACTCAATCATCCAAATCATTTCATTAACATTCAATTGCAAAAATCCCAACATAATTGTATTAATCATGGCCAATAGAGGTCTCATGGAGTACAAATGTGATCATAATATATCAAAAATGGGCCTCATGATATAACAATGGGGAGGTTTGTCACTCTTTTCCTTTCAACACTTTTTAAAATTTGGAATATCCTCTCCTAAAATTTTTTATTTCCTTTTACAATTTTTTTTCTTTTTTTAGAGGATTTTATTTGAATTTTAATATTACATAATCTTTGATTTCCCTTTATCTCTAAGATTTGTCATTTTCTCAATTAATGTTGAGCAAAGATTCTCTAATTTGTATTTGTTGTTGTTCACATAAATTATTTAATGTGATATCAATGTCTAGATATGTACTTCTATCTCTCTTCCTTTATTCCTTTGGATGTTCAAAGTTCCCATTTCCCAGTCTTTGATATTCTCATCCTATTCTAGCTACTCTTATCTATAGTTTTTCACCTTTCATGTTATTGCCTCGCAATTTGCAGGCTCGTGTGGATGGATGATGATTGGTCTACATGGAGACAATCCCATTTAACATCAATTTAGCAAATATTGATTCAATATACAATTCATATATCTTCTTAGAAAGGGAAAAGTAATTGAAGTGGTATATAACAAAATGTCTAGGGCGTAAATGAGAAGAATATTTCCAATTAATCAGTCTTGATGTTTTCCATAGAATCATTCATTTGATATTTGTTTAGAGTTTGATCCCAACTTCTTTATTTGAGTATCTATTTATAGGCCTTCTACCATTGTTGACATTTGGATCAAATTATTCCAACATTTAAGAATGTGCAAAAACTTTATCTAATTCCATTATGATATTATTTAGAGAAACTTGTATCCCAACATAGCAAGAAACTCGTAGTTATGTGCAAGAATGACCCTATACTAACTTTTCCACATTGATTTCAATTCAACATGTAAAAGAGAAGTATATTTCCATAATTGATCATGATGTTTTCCATAGACTCATTGATTTGATATTTGTTTAGAGTTTGATCCTAGAGTCTCAATTTGAGTATCTATTTGTAGGTCTTCTACCATTGTTGATATTTGACATAATTTATTCCAATATTTAAGAATGCACACAAAACATTTTAAATTAGAAAAAGAGCTCATTGGCCTACAATTCCCTTCAAATCCAACACCAAGTGAATATGTCTATTTTTCCCAAACTCCATTTTGAGTCATCCCATGATGGAAGACAAGTTATGTACCCTAGAAAATGTTGTAAAATATGTTTCAAAAGGTTGGATTCAAATAAATCCAAGTGATGCAAGAGAAAAATCTATGACACATACAATGTTATGAATGCAGGGCAACAAGTTTGTAGAGCAAATCAACTAAATGATGTAATTGAGGAAAACTAAAAAAAATGCATTATGAAGGAAAATGATTAAAATTGCATCCAATTCGAAATAAATTCAATCAATATCAAGCTATCATCATTTAGCTTTAAAGTAATAGGATTAAGGAAAACAAAAAGAGTTGAGAGGCTTGGTTCAAAATTTAAAAGTGGGTCCCCAAGTCAATTGACTTAGGGGGTTGTCAAGCCTTCAAAAATAGCCCTAAGGGCTCAATCCCCTTCATAAATAAGAAATAGAAATTACTTCATAACAACATATTTATTGAAATCGTAAATATCCCCCTTTAGTTCCGTCTTATATTGTTAAAGCACTCAACAAATATCTTCATTGTTCATGATAAATTGACATACCAAATAATGCTAGAAACTACTCCTTAACATGAGAAACATAAGTTTGATTTTCAATTTTTTAATTCACAATATTTGGACAATGAAGGTACACTTCATATTACAACATAATGAAGATACAATTACATACCATAAGCTCATCAAACCCAAGTACAAAATGTACTATATACATATAAAAAACTAGGACACTCCAATTTCATCCAAACCCTAGCTAGGGCATGCAACATCAACAACAAACCCTAACCATAGATCACAATCTAACAAGGAATCACACCAAGCTAGTCCTAGCTGCTCCAAAGGCTCAACAACAATTTAACATCAACACCAATAAGTCCACCCTTGATCTCCCACTTTCATCATAGAAATATTTTAGGAGATTCTCCAAGATTTTATCACATAAGATAATTGTCTTGTTCACTCCTCTAGTGCTCATGTCTTGATTTTAGGTTTACATTATTCAAACCATGTGTTTTCTTTCTTTACATAAGTACAATGTCTCTAAGGAAAAACTTGATGTTATCCTTCCATGTTTCTTTTCCATCCTACAATTTGCATCCCATAAAGCCTAGGTCTTCTTCTCTTGCATAACACACACACCAACACTTATATACGTTGTTGCAATGGAATATTAAAGCTACATCAACATCATATCCAAGCCTTACTCGAGCTAAGAATCACACCAAGCTTCAAGACTCCTCTACACCTTTATTTCTCCATGTTACTATTCTCCAGTTTACATTACAAAAACCCTAAGTCTTCTTTTCTTACATCACATAAGTGTCTATACCCAAGCTCATACTTGGAACTAGCATTCATATTCATTTTTCCTCTAGGGTTTACATTACAAAACCTACATCTTCCTTCCTACAATACTTCTCTAAGAAAATTACAAGCATAGAATAATGAGTATATCAATAGTGAGTAATGACAAAGGCTCTCTCCTCCCTTCATATAGAATTATGTGAGGGATCCCGACATAAAAAAAGGATTAGGTCAGCATAATTAACCCTATACCTAAGTTAAAAACAAAACCCCACATGGAGAACTCCACTAAGAAATAATGTACAAGTGTTACAATAGGGTTATCCAACTTCAGAGATGATTCCCCCTCTAATCATGATTTCCATTTGGGCCCAACACCCCTCCTCCAAGATGGTCTGATATCCAACAAGTTGTTATCCCAATGCTTCCTCTTACATGGTAGTTCATTCTCCAAGTGTTCTCATGTAAGGTGTTGTGTGCCACATATTATCCTATTGTGTCTAATTCCCCTCAACATGTATGCCAAGTTAGTTACTTGATCCAATTATTCTCCTCAATTTATGTGTATGGGTTCAAAACCAACCTCCATGAATTATTGTCCTCAACCCAAGTGTCCTCAATTCAAGTATCCAACCTTTGAAGTGTACAACACATTGTCTCATGTTCTTAGGGATAATTTCCTAGCACTCATCCTCCTAGGCGGATACCTCTCCTATTCCAGCAATGACTCCCCCATTGTGTGCACTAGGAAAATTTTAAAGGATCCATACTTATCTTAAAGTGTAGAAACCTTGGTGAATCTTACTAAATCTTAAAATTCCAACCATAAAATGTTTAGTGATTTTTTGTTAAAAAATTTCAAATTTATAAGGAATTATATAGTTTCTAGAAAATTTTTGCATTTTTTAGAGTAAAATACTTTTATACTATAGAATTTGGGTAAATCATTTTGGAAAAAAATGGAAATTGGTGAATCGTATTTTGGAAAAAAACATGGAAAATTAGCACATACTTGAAATTTAACCACTAAAATTTTCCATGGTGTACACATGGGTTAGTCATCATGCCACATATGATAAAAATATCCCAGGTAAGTACAATATGATAGCACTTAAACTCAAATTGAGTGATCTGTATTTCCCCCAAGGATTATCATGGCACCAAGAGACCAAGCATTCTCCTAGATAGGTGAAAACGCGTTCAGACTAACCCCAAAGAAAAACACTCTCTCTTTATGAGAAAACTATTTTCTATAACACCAATAAACTCCCTATAAATTCATGCCCTATTAAACATTGTGTCTATCCCACAAACCCTCATCATCCAATAAATAATTGATCACAAAGGTGTGTCTCTATCCAAATAATCAACCAAGCACTCTATAACTCAACCTTTGAATGGTA
>JASDQU010282211.1:0-14581 GCA_032191745.1 Picea mariana
GGCAAAGAACATAACAAAGTAATACACTTATCTTCTTCTGCAATCGTAATATTAACATAGCTAAGTTGACTTACCAGATTATTAAATGAATTTACATGTTCTGTCACAGAATCTCCATATTCCATCCTAAGATGATACAACTTATTTCGAAGAAAAAACTTGTTTACCAGGGACTTTGATTGATACAAATTCCCCAACTTATCCCATAGTTCCTTGGCTATAGATTCTCCTGAGACATTCAACAACACTGAATCTGCTAGGCAGAGTCGAATAGTACTCCTTTCTCTTATGTCCAACTTCTCCCAACCTTCCTTCGACATACCAGTAGGTGGTGTACTAGTAGTTTGTGCACTAGTAGGTTGTGTACCAGTCATCTGTGTGCCAGTAGGCTACATACAATTCGGCGGTGTACCAGGATCCATAATGATCCATTTTTCTTTGTCTACAAGAAGGTCCTCCATCTTCAACTTCCATGGCTCAAATTTTTTACCATTGAACTTCTCTATCTCGATTCTAGAAGAACTCGCCATTCCTCTTTCTGCACTCAAATCACCACTGCAAAATCTCCCACTAAACCCAGGTTTATCGCAGACCCAAGATAAATTGGATCTATCAAGACCAAGCCAAACCCTCAACAACAAGGGTGTCCCTCATAATCCAAAACTGAGCTTTGATACAACATGTAAGTTTTAAACCTGTGAAGTAAAGAAATGCATATAGATTCTTAAGCAAAACTGAATTTAATCAATGGCTCATTCACATAGTACACAAAGATTTATACCGAAAACCCTCAACCGGGAAAACCTTTCTTATATTCATTATATCGAATTTCACCATTCACTATACAATATATACAATGTTTTTAGGTATTCCGTAGATACCAAAACCCTAATCCCTAATATCAGGATTAGTTTTAGTAAACCGCTAAAAAATAGCAAAATCCACTGAAATAGAAAAAACCACCCAAAAAAAAATCGGGGTGTTGTGCATAACCAGGGGGGGGCATACCTGCCCCCCCTGGGAACCCCCTAGGAAATAACTTGGCACACACGACACAAAGAGCACTACTAGAGGGATCGTCAGACGCAGTTGTCATATCTGACACACCCACATACACACATGCAAAGAATATAACACATACCCAACAAAGAAGAGGAAGTTATAGCGGGTGTGTTGTAGATTGTATCCCTTCATTTTGCTAGATAATAAAAATGAAGGACCTGACAATGTTTATGGTGGAAGTAGCCCACACTAGGTGAACTGTGTATATCTATGTCTCTATTATTTGTGTATCTTCTATGTTTTATTTCCGCATTTGTTTTATTTTATTGCTCCACTATCTTGTTTTTCTAACAATTTCAACTTCCATAGACCCTTCCACCACTAGGAAGGCTCTATATGTTTAAGATCTATGATTAGTTGTGAATATCCTAGTTTTGGAGTGTAAACCTGATTGGTTGCAAATTTCCAAACCAACTCATCATCCCTTTATGTTATTCTTGTATGTGCTTGCTTTAAATCCCTTGTATAGTTTTCCCATACTTC
Source organism: Picea mariana (assembly GCA_032191745.1). Classification (NCBI taxonomy): domain Eukaryota; kingdom Viridiplantae; phylum Streptophyta; class Pinopsida; order Pinales; family Pinaceae; genus Picea; species Picea mariana. The sequence goes on from JASDQU010282211.1 coordinate 1,546, forward strand.
TAAAAGAAACCCCGCTAAACCTATTTGAGTATCTTCTTTCCATTCTTGGGACTAGATAGTGGTACAACCTGGGTCAACAATTTGATAGATATAAAAGATATTGTTTTTGTTTAGATATTGAACCATCTCCTCGGGTAGAATATGGTTGTTCCCACTTCTAGACCAAGGGTTTGTTCCAACTCTAACCTTGTTTCCTCTACCTACTTTCCATGTTGATCCTTTCCCAATGAAAAGGAATGATTTTAAGAGAGATTTCCATATAATGGTGCAATTTTCCCTTTCCTTTGCTAGACTTCTGATCCATTCTTCGATTGATTATGGATGGATATACTTTTGGTTGACCACCTTGGTCCACAAATTTTCTTTTGTGTTCAGTCTCCAACTGGACTTGGCCGCTAGTCTTTTGGAGAAGAGAAAAATGTCCTTTAATTCCCATCATCCAAGAATTTTTGGGGCTACCAATTCTACCCAGTTCACCCATGGCAAAAAAATATTGGTCCTTTGATCCTTCCCATAAGAATTTGAAACAAATCCTCCTTATTTTTTCTATAATCCCTTTGGGTATCAAGGCTAGAGACATCCAATAAATAGTAATAGATTTTAGTATTGATTTCACCAACACCATCCTTCCTTCTCTTGAAGTCCATATGAGGATCCATACTTTCAATTGTTTTTCCATTTTTTCCAAAAGCCACAACCAATCTTCTTTCCTATAATTATTTGGTTTTAACTGAAATCCCAAATGTTTTAATCCCTCATCTAGGTTCTTTGTGCCAAAGGGGAAAAACTTGGTATTTCGGTTGTTCCTCCACTTCCATATTATGAACCGATAGTGTGGATTTCCTCTCATTTATTTTAATTCATGTGGATCTTTGGAATAATACCATAATATTATTCATAGTTTCTACATAATTTCTTAGTCTGATGTAGAAAATCAAGACATCATCGACAAAAAGGAGATGAGTTTTATATTTGGGGATATAAAAATACCTTGAAACTCCTCATGAGGTTTTTACTCTTCAATGGATCGTCTCAATCCTTCTGCCACCAACAATAAGATAAGTTGGGATAAGGGGAATCCCTTCTTCATCCCCCTTTCAGCATGGAAAAAAGAGGATGTTTCCCCATTGACCAAAACTGCAAAGGATACCGACGTTAAGAAACACATAACCCAATTGATAAAAGGTACCTCAAATCCAAGATGGGTTAGGAGCAGTCTGATATAAAGCCAACTAACTCATTCATAGGCTTTTGACATGTCAATTTTTAGTATTTTCCCTTTATATCTCCTTGATTTCACACTATGCAAGACTTCTTTTGCAACCCCAATAGCTTCATGAATTTGTCTCCCTTTCAGAAATCCAATTTTTTCTTTGGATATATTTTCTAAGAGAATGTATTTTATCCTTCTTGCTATAACTTTTGACACCACTTTGTATATGCAATTGCAGAGTGAAATTGGGTGAAATTTGTCCAGGAAAGATGGGTCATCTGATTTGGGGATAATTAGGTCTATGAAGGTGGCATTGAAAGGGGCATTCAAATGACCTTTAGTCCGAGTTTCTTCAACTACTCTTAGGATATTTATCCCAATAATTTCATAAATCCATAGAAAGAATTCAATTGCCCAACCATATGGACCACGACTCTTATCCTTCTAGAAACTATGCAAAACCTCCTTCAATTCTTCTTCTAAAATCTCTTCCATCAACGCTCTATTTTCCTCTTCTTCAACAAAACTAAGAAAACAAAGGACAATTCTTACTATTTTTGCCATTGAAACCAGTGCTTCAGAATTGAAGAGATTTTGAAAATGTTTCTTACCAAGTCACGCCATCCCTTCAAAAGTAGAAATTTGTCTTCCTTTAGCATCGTTTAGACTCCAAATAGTATTGGCCATTTTTATTCCCTTAGCATACACCTAAAAAAAATTGTATTCTCATCTCCATTCTGCAGCCAGATCACCCTACTTTTAAGGCACCATGCGACCTCTCTATCATCCAAAATATTTCTCCTATGTTTTTCCAGGTTTTGCAGCGCTTCCTTTGTATTCCCTGATTTATATTATCCTCCATATGACTCATAGATTGAGTGAAGACAAACTTAAATATCTGCGAGATCCTGGGCTTCATGTTGTCTCTTTTCACGACCCCACTCTATATTATCTTGCTTGACTCATTTTAAATTGGCTACAAACTCTACACCCACCTTATGTCCCGACGAGGCATCATAGGGTATCTGATTTTCTTTGACGAACGAGATGAAGCTTTCCTCCTTTAACCATTATGAATTAAACTTGAAAGGGCTAGTTGGTTTCCTCATCCCTACTGCTATTTCCGGGAAAATGGGAGAGTGGTCTACTTCTCATATATTCCCCACCCATTTCCTTATCTGGATCCAAGTATCCATCAACTTTTCTAAGATCAAGAAATGGTCAAGTATTTTCTCCACCCTCTCTTCTCCTACTCTCTTATTTCTCCAAGTCGGGTTAATCTTGGTTGGGAGGATATCTAATAAATTTTTCTTTCTCAATAAGAGAGAGAAAAAAAATATTACTGAGTCTAGCCAATCCCTAGGACCCCAGATCTCAAATGTCCTCAGAGAAAAATTGAAGTCACCACCCATAATCATCCTTTCAGAATTCATGAAAGATTTATATGCTAGGGCTTCCCAGAAGGGGATCCGATCCTGGTAAGGACCATACATATTTAAGGCTAATAACTCCATACCTAGGCCTTCTGAGAGAAAATTTATGCCCATCCCATATTCAATACCCAAAGAGTTTATGAGTTTGATTTTTTTTGGGTTCCACCTGTTATCACATATTTTTGCAAGGGGATTGTTTTCCTTGAAGTTGGTCATTAGGTGACCAAATGCGAAAGAAGTGGGCTTAAAAAACCCACAAATGTTTTCCATCCAAAGTTGGGGAGCGATTGTACAAAGGTGCGCACATACCTGGTCAGCGAGAATCCATCAAGCATAGGCTCAGTCTCAGCCATTGGATCCATTAGAAAAATTAGATTGGCATTTCGCGGGTATTCGGGATCCGAAAGTTGCTCCAACTTTAGTGCCAGGGCAAAGGCCCGAGATCAAGGGATGAGAAAAGTTTTAATCATGGCACAAGATTAACATTTCATGGTTTCGCAAGATGGAGCGGTCCAGGAGCAGAGTCATCAGAACTCACGAAATTCAAAATCACGAAAAGATCCCAGGCATTGATCAAATGAGAGATCTGTTTTTCATGATTTCGCGAGTCAAGGAAGTAGGAGGGAGATTCTTGAAGACTCGCGACATGCGAAGTCCCGAAATGATCTTGGTTGTCCATTTTCGAAGCGCACGTGCCATAGGATCTGAACCGTGAAGGAAATATTTTCGGGAAAGATGAGGTGAGAAGTGTCGATGGCCCTAAATCTCAAAACGTCGATACGATATGGGCCCTCATTTTCAGAGGGACGTGTGTCATCTGATCTAGGGATCTCTCTTTCACAACTTGGAGATTTCAGCATGGAGCACGACATGAACTCGCGAAATGCGAAATAGCGACGCGCTTGAGAGTAAGGCCCATGATCACAACCCGGGGTCATATAGAAAGTGGGGCCAATAGAAGAATAAGCACCAATCCAAGACGTGGGCATCCAAAGTGTTCGAAGAAATGATTGTAGCTGTCGGTTTTAAAGTAAACCCAGTCATGGATCTCAATGGGTCGTTTCACGATTTCGAGCATTGGAGTATTGGAGATCAAGGGGAGTAGAAACTCCCAAAATGTGAAATCCTAAGATTTCATGTGGATAAGCGTGAGGTCACAACCCGTGGTCGTGTGGGGCAAGGGAATGGATCTGCATGAAATATTGAAGTGCTCGAGTTGGTCACAAAGAAGGATCGGTGTAGTGTCCCCAAGGCCAAGCCCTATTGTAAATCATACTTGTGAAATGAATTGTAAATATGTGTTATAGGCTGGTGAGCCAAGTATATATAAGTTGGTGGGATTATGTGATTGTTAGGCCAGAGAGCCTAAGGGTTGTAGGCCAAGGGCCTGATTTTGTGCTTATATATATGCAGCACATTAATAAAATATAAACACCGCTGCATGTAGGCCAACACGATGAATGAGTGATGGGGGGATGAGCATCCATAGAGAGGGCAAGGGATTAGGGGATGGAAGGTGGGAAAAGGGGCTAAGTGTTAAGCCTAGGGGGCTTAAGCCTTGGGAATAATATTTTAATATTATTCCAAAAGACATGTGAATAATATATGTTTACCCTAAATTCTTTTGGAATGACATGTGACTTCCAAATGGAAGGAACGCATGTTGAAGGAACGCATGCAGTTCCAAGGGTGACAAGTGTCAACCCTGGTGCATGCGAATAAAATGGCCAAGATGAGTCGTGAGAGGGGTTCCTCCTCCATTCGATCCGATCTTTTGAACAGTACGACTAGTCCGACCTCTACAAGAATACCCCGTACGCCCTCTAAACCATCGAACTTGTGTGTGGCATCTCTGTTCTGAAGCATCCTCTATCTGAGCATCGAGCCTATACGTGGAGTCTTGTCTGAAGCCATATCCGTGATACCATCTGCCATTGTTAAACCTATTCGAAATCCTGTGTCTATTTTCCCCATTGGTTATTGTGGCCACACAGTGTTGGACTGTGTGGGGCTTGTTGGCTAGTTGTACAACACTCTCTCCAGGTGAGAGAGGTGATTGAGGCTGGAAGAATAGGTTGTTGGCCTGTAAGCGATTCTCTCCAAGTGAGAGAGTGTGCATAGGAAGAAGAGAACTCCTGGAAGGAACCCTGTAGCTGCCACAGAGCTCAGAGACTTCCGGTCCGGTCTGTTGTTGTAACCCAAGGCAAGGGAGGTTAGCAGCTGAAGGATTGTCTAGGTGACAGAGAAGGTGTATACTCCTGGGGTGGAATAGACATGTGGGGAAGGAGAGTCTGTGGGCAGTGAGCATGAGTGGTTCCTGGGAGAGAATTCCTTCCTTGTGACTTTGTGTTTTCCCTATAACCTCAGCCTAGCCTAGGATTCCTTGCCTTGGGGTGGAGCTTAGTCCCATCTCAGGGGTGACCTACTGCTGAGCTTGATGAGTAGAGCAGTCTAAGGCTGGGAGGTTCATGGAAGGCTTACACCTGGTTGGTGGAATTACCACAGTTTCAAGATAAGTATCAGCTTATGTTAAATGTTATGTTTTGCATGCCTGTGATACTTATATTTTATCATGTATTTCGTTGTGCAGATGAATTATTATTAATGCCAGGGAATATTTGTGTTAGCAGTAATTCTTATATTTACTCTAAGTTTAAATGTATTTCATTGCTTAAATGCATGTGGATTATATAATGCATGTATGAGTTATGCGAAAGTGGTATTACAGTTTGGTATCAGAGCGATTAAGCCTTGGTAACAGAAAAATAACGTTACAAATTGGTATCAGAGCGATTAAGCCTTGGTAACAGAAAAATAACGTTACAAATTGGTATCAGAGCCAAGGTTTTGACACTGAGCCTCGATGGGCCAGTTGAGTGGTCTTTGGACCGAGGGTGTGAGGAGAAATTGTGTCTGGAGGACCGATTTCGGACCCTAGAATGCTCCAGGTGTGTCAAGGAGTTACTTGACGTGCTTACAAGCTCAGGAGGTATAGCGGTGTTGTGAAATCGCAACCTGTGTGGTCTATGGCCACAAGGAGAGAGGACTCCACACCAGAAGTGTTGGAGGCTTAGGATATGTTTGGGAGGGAAGGCGAACCCTCATGACTGTCAGATCTGGAAAGTGTGTGCAGGGTTTAAAAAACCTTTGGAGTTGCACAAGAGTGTGGTAATCGCGATACGTAAACTCCCAAAAACCCGAGAAGATCTATGTTGTAGATCTAGGAGGAAGGCTCGACCGTTAGATCTGGCAGAGTCGCGCTCGAGTTAGTCATGGAAACCTTTTGGATTTTGCAAAGTCGGGAGATGGGAAGTGAGGGAGGTGAACACCTCCAAAACCCGAAACCTGAAATCCCGAAACGATCTACACCGTAGATCATAGGAAGGGAGTTGACCGTCGAATCAAGTTGACGAGAAAACCGTAATTTCGGTATTTTGGCAAACGAAAGTTTAAAATGTGGGATACACGGACTCCTGATGCCCGAAACTCCAAAACGCCGAAAAAATCTGCACCGTAGATTTGAGAGGGGACCTAACCGTTGGATTTTTGCTTGGAATGGACGTGGGTGCATGTATGTGTACTACGTGCTAGAGAATTGAAAATACAGGTGAGAGCGGTGGGACCTGTTGACATCATCATAGGTGACATGGAACCACCAGAGGGTGCCACTCGCCACTGTATATGTGGAGACAATTGTGTTGTGTGGGCTCGAAGGATAAAGTAAATTGGGATTTCAGAAGTCGGAGGTTGGAAAGGAAAGAAAGTTTGGGAGTCTCAAGAACCGAAACCCCCAAACCTGAAGTCCTGAAGTTCTGAAATCTTTGGAGACAGAAGAATTGTAGCAAATTTTAAGGGTGACAACTATGTTGTGGGCCCAAAAAGAAAGGAAACCAAATTTTCGAAATTCAGGAATTGAGGTGACAAAGAGTGGGAGTCACTGCAACGTGAATTTCTGGTCATAAAATCCTGAAAGGATCTGGACCGTTAGATCCAACTCATCGAGTATCGTTAGATCTCGTACAAGAAACTGTGTATCGGATTTTGGGGATAGGAGTGATAGGAGGTTGGGAGTTACTGCATCGTGAACTCTCGGGTATTGAAACCCCGAAGTCCCGAAATTGCAAATCCGTCAGAGCTCAGAAAACTTTGTGAAGTTAAAACGTTTTCTCACTCACGTTGAATTATGAATATTGTGATTTTGTAAGGGTTAAGGCCTGACAAACTTCAGTTGACTGAACGTTGTGTGTGCATATTTCAATGAGTACCAGGACAGCCGAAAACCGATGCCGAGTATGGAATTGGAAGAGGTACAGATTGCCTCTGAAATAGAGGACGAAAGAGAGGGAAAGGATGTCAACTTGGGAGTCGAAGGAACAAACTCTAATGGGCACGGAAAAGAGATATATAAAGAAGGACATATGATGAAACTCATTGAAAAATTGCAAAAAGATGCCCAGGCTCGTCGAGCTGATAGCCAAAAATTCATGAAAATCAGGGATCGGCAGGGTGAATTCAACTTAAAAATGTTGAAGAGCTTGGAAAGAATAGAAAATATATTGGAAAGAGAGAGTGACACAAGAAGATCAAGAAGTGTCAGAACCCCTGAGAGGAGAAGAAGATCGAGGAATGGTAGCAGACAAGCCCGTCCTCTACCAGAAAACACCGAAAATCTGGAAAGGATGAATTGAAAGGGGAGATGAACAAGATTAAGCCTCCAACGTTCGATGGAGAACATAAGAAGGAGGAAGATGTTGAAACATGGTTGCTTGGCATGAAGAAATATTTCCAACTGCATAACTACTCCACTCACGTAGAAGGATGAATTGCAATGTACCAGCTAAAAAGAAAAGCATCCATGTGGTGGGATCAGTTTGTGCAAGTGCAGCACATCAGAGAGAAAGATATCACTTGGAAGGAGTTTAAGAGGTATTTCAAGAAGAAATACCTGACCAAAAGATACTATGACAAAAAGATGAAGGAGTTCTTTGAACTCAAGCTAGGCAGCATGACCATTGATGAGTACGAACGAAGTTTCTTGGAACTGCTAAAGTATGTTCCATTCATCAAAGATGAGACTGTCAAAATTCAGAGGTATCTGAGTGGATTTCCACCTTCCATCAGTGACAAGATTCAGTATGATGATCCCAAGACTATGGAAGAAACGATAAGAAGGGCGAAATGCTTGTATAAACAACAAAGAGAAAAGCCTACCTTTTGGAAGGCTTGGGATGACCAGAAGAGGTTTAAGAAGGAATAGAGGCAGAAGGGAAACAAGCCTTCCTTTTTTATAAATAGTCTTCAGGGACAACCATCGTTTAGAGATCCGAGAATGATTGAAGAGGGAGCACAAAGGTAGAGACAAATTCCCAGACCATCACCTATGGAGTGTTGGGGTTGTAAAGGGAACCATAGGTACAGAGACTGCCCCCACAAAAAAGATAAAGTGAGAACCATCCACAATGTTCAGCAAGCTCAAACGGTGGAGGATATGGGAAGCTGGATCCCAAGAATCTACGCATCTATGGACAACAGGCAATCATAATTTCAATCGCACATGATTGAAGTGGAAGGTATGATTAACAACCAACCACCAATTATTTTAATTGATTCAGGGGCTAGCCATATATATGTAGATCCTAGGGTGGTGGAAAGTTTGTGTTTATCAAGAAGAAAACATGAGAAGTCTTGGTTAGTGCAGTTGGCCACAGGGACCAAGAGGAAGGTCACTGAATTGGTTAAGTCCTGTTCAGTGGACATGAAAGGATTGAGCACTAAGGCTGAATTGAATATTCTGCCTTTAGGCTCTTACGACTGCTTAATTGGGATGGACTGGTTGGACCAGCACCATGCCCTTCTGGACTATTGTAACAAGAGGTTTACATGCCTGGACGAAGAGGGAAATCAGGTAACAGTCCAAGGAATTCCCAGAGCAGTGGTTGTTAGAGAAATATCATCCATGCAGCTGAAGAAGTGTTACAGGAAAGGCTGTCAATTATTTGCAGCCCATGTGGGAGAAGCATCCAGACATGCAGTCTCGAAGCTGGAATACCATGAGGTACTCAAAGAGTTCAAGGACGTATTTCAGGAGGTACCTGGACTATCTCCGAAGAGGGACATCGATTTTTCTATAAATTTGATACCAAGAGTAGCTCCAATTTCGAAGGCTCCTTATAGAATGAGTACGCCAGAGCTGAAAGAGTTGCAATTGTAGCTTGAAGAGCTTTTGAAGAAGGGGTACATTCACCCAATCGTGTCACCTTGGGATGCCCTGGTCCTATTCGTGAAGAAGAAAGATGGGATGTTGAGGTTGTACATTGATTTCCGATAGTTGAATAAGGTAACTGTCAGGAACTAGTATCCTCTGCCAAGGATCGATGATCTTTTTGATCAGTTGAAGGATGCAAAAATATTTTCAAAAATAGATCTCAGATTTGGATATCACCAAGTGAGAATAAATGATGAGGACATCAGCAAGACCACCTTTGGAATAAGGTACGGTCATTATGAATTCACAGTGGTGTCGTTTGGACTGACAAACACACTTGTTGTTTTCATGTTCTTAATGAATGGTGTATTCAGGGACTATTTAGACAAGTTTGTCATAGTCTTCCTAGATGACATCTTGGTGTATTCCAAGTCAGAGGAAAAGCATGAGAAACACCTGAGGATGGTTCTGCAAGTGTTGAGAGAACACCAGCTGTATGCCAAGCTGAGCAAATGCTCATTTTATCAAAGGCAGATCCATTACTTGGGACATATTATATTAGAAGAAGGGATCATTGTGGATCCTGAAAAGGTTGAGGCCATCAGAGAATGATCAGCACCAAGGAATGTGGTGGAAGTTAGATCTTTTATGGGTCTGGTAGGTTATTACATAAGGTTTATAGTAGGGTTCTCAAAGTTAGCTCACCCTATTACTTCCTTTCAAAGGAAGGAGAGGAATTTTCAGTGGACTGAAGAGTGTGAGAGCAGTTTCCAGAAATTGAAGCAGCTCTTAACTAGCGCTGCAATCCTGAAGATTGCAGATCCAAATATGAATTTTGTGGTGTGCACAGATGCATGTAAGGAGGGGCTGGGAGGAGTTCTCAACCAAGAGGGATTTGTAATCTGTAATGAGTCCCGAAAGCTGAAAGAGCATGAAATGAATTATGCCACTCAGGATTTAGAGCTGGCAGCAATCATCCATGCATTGAGGAAATGGAGACATTACCTCATGGGAAGGAGATTCGAATTAAGAACAGACCACAACGATCTGAAGTATTTATTTGATCAGTCAACTTTAAATGCCAGGAAAACCAGATGGTTGGAGTTACTGTGTGAATATGACTTTGATATCAAGCATATCAAAGGGAAAGAAAATAAGGTGGTTGATGCACTCAGCAAAAAAGTGCACGAATTACATGCTATAGCCATTATCATATACAGGACTGAGATTAAGGACAGAATTTTGGAAGCTGCAAATGTTGATTTGCAGTATAGAGGTCTGGTAGCAAAGCTATAGCAGTGTGAGAGACCATAGACGCTGGGAAGTTACACCTTGGGAACTGATAGCTTACTTCTGTATAAAAACAGAGTGTATGTACCCAATGTCCGAGAATTGAAGCTGGAAATTCTAAAAGAAATGCATAACATGGCTTATGTTAGACATCCTGGATATCAGAAGACTATGGCAGCAATCAAAAGCCATTATTTTTGGCCGGGTATGAAGAGAGAGATCTCTAAATACATCACCAGATGTATGGAGTGCTAGAAAGTTAAGGCTGAGCATAGGCACCCAGCAGGGTTGTTGCAGCGTTTACCCATTCCTGAGTGGAAATGGGAAGTGGTGACAATGGATTTTATCACAGGATTGCCCAGAACAAGCAAGCAACAGGATTCAATTATGGTGGTGGTGGAAAAGCTTACAAAAGCTGCCCATTTTATTCCACTGAAAACCACTCACAGGGCAGCAAATGTTGTTGATATTTTCTTAAAAGAAGTGGCACGCTTGCACGGAATTCCTAAGACGATTGTGTCTAATAGGGGCCCGAAATTCACCTCAAATTTTTGGAAAGGACTATTTAAGGGATTTGAAACAAATCGGAACTTTAGTACAACGTATCATCCTGATTCTGATGGTCAGACAGAAAGGGTGAACAGAGTAATAGAAGACATACTGAGAATGTATGTGATGGATAAACCATCAAGGTGGGAAGGCTATCTGCATTTGGTAGAATTCACCTACAATAATGGGTATCATACATTGTTGAAGATGAGCCCATTCGAATCACTTTATGGAAGAAAGTGCAACACTCCAGTGAGCTGGGATAATCCAGCTGACAGAGCAGTAGTTGGGCCTGAGCTGCTCAAAGAGATGGAGGACCAAATGATAGAAATTAAACAAAATTTGAAAGCTACCCAAGACAGGCAGAAGAGTTATGTTGATAAGAACAGAACCCACAGAGAATACAAAGTGGGTGATCATGTTTTCCTGAAAGTGAAAACTAACAGAAGTTCCCTAAAGTTGGGAATTTGCGCCAAGTTAGCAGTGAGAATTTATGGGCCATTTGAGATCCTTGAAAGGATTGGGCCAATTGCATACATGCTTGCATTACTTGCATCTATGACTATACATAATGTGTTTCATGTTTCATTGCTTAAAATATATATACCTTATGCTAATCATTTTATCGATTGGAATGTGATTCAGGTGGAACCAGAAGGTGTCCTGCAAGTGCATCATGTGCGCATATTGGACAGGAAAAGCAAACAGCTCCAAAATCGAGCCATAAAGCTTGTAAAGGTCTAGTGGACCTGGTACGGTCCTAAGGACGCAACATGGGAGCATGAAGATGTTATGCGGGCAGAGTACCTGCATCTTTTTGAAAATTTTGAAAAGCTTACAGAGACAGGGTAAGGTTGCACTGAGGACAGTGCAGAAATAAGGGGAGGGGGATTGTAGTGTCCCCAAGGCCGAGCCCTGTTGTAAATCATACTTGTGAAATGAATTGTAAATATGTGTTAAAGGCTGGTGAGACAAGTATATATAAGTTGGTGGGCTTATGTGATTGTTAGGCCAGAGAGCCTAAGGGTTGTAGGCCAAGGACCTGATTTTGTACTTATATGTATGCAACACATTAATAAAATATAAACACCACCGTGTGCAGGCCAACATGATGAATGAGTGATGGGGGACTAAGCATCCATAGAGAGGGCAAGGGATTAGGGGCTAGAAGATGGGAAAAGGGGCTAAGTGTTAAGCCTAGGGGGCTTAAGACTTGGGAATAATATTTTAATATTATTCCAAAAGACATGTGAATAATATGTTTTTACCCTAAGTTCTTTTGGAATGACATGTGACTTCCAAATGGAAGGAACGCATGTTGAAGGAACGCATGCAGTTCCAAGGGTGACAAGTGTCAACCCTGGTGCATGCGAATAAAATGGCTAAGATGAGCCGTGAGAGGGGTTCCTCCTCCATTCAATTCGATCTTCTGAACAGTACGACCGGTCCGACCTTTGCAAGAATACCTTGTATTCCCTCTGAACCATCTAACCTGTGTGTGGCATCTCTATTCCAAAGCATCCTCTGTCTGAGCATCGAGCCTATGTGTGGAGTCTTGTCTGAATCCATATCTGTGATACCATCTGCCATTGTTAAACCTGTTGGAAAGCCTATGTCTGTTTTCCCCGTTGGTTGTTGTGACCACGCAGTGCTGGACTATGTGGGGCTTGTTGGCCAGTTGTACAACACTCTCTCCAGGTGAGAGAGGTGACTGAGGTTGGAAGAACAGGTTGTTGGCCTGTAAGCGATTCTCTCCAAGTGAGAGAATGTGCAGAGGAAGGAGAGAATGCCTAGAAGGAACTGTTGGTTGTGGAGCCTAATTATCTTCCTGATTCAGAGGTCTTTTAATTTCAGTCGTGTTTATACCCCATGAAGTATTTACACCCCAGAGGTATGTACACTCTTCCACGCGGGGGAGTGCAGAGGGGGGGTACCCCCTCTGCGGGGTCCCGGGGGGCTATCCCTCTGGCTGGGGGGCCTGGGGGCAAGTAGGCCCCCAACGAGGGTTCAGGGGCAACGTCCCCCGATGGGGGTTTGGGGGCGAAGCCCCTGAAGGAAAAATTGCCTTGTAAATGTATATTGTAATTTCATTATAAATCTGGACCGTTCATTATAAGGTCACAGATCTAACGATAGAGATTATGTTGGGGTTTTTTTCCCTAGAAGGCAACCCTCTTTTTTGAGGGAAATGTATTGCTGCGATGGTGGATGGAAAATATTGTATTCTGAGAGAGGAGACTGTGAGAGAAAGAAGAGGAAGTTACAACGGGTTTTGTTGTAGGTTGTATCCCTTCATTTGCTGGATAATAATAAAGGAAGGACCTGGCAATTTCTCTGGTGGACGTA
>JASDQU010282213.1:0-14674 GCA_032191745.1 Picea mariana
TATTTTATTTTCTTCTCTTCTTCCACATAAAACCAATCAGTGACATGTGACAGAGAAATTGTGGCACTTGCATGATAAGTGGCCAATGAAGTAGTTCTAAATCTCATGGTTGCGGGATATTTGTATGGGTTTCATATTTATGCCTGGATCTGAGCAGCAGATCTAAGGCATTTGATGGCTCCATGTTGATGGGGGTCATCTTTTACTCTTCCTCTTTTTATGTATTGAGTATGTGGGCATGATGTCCATATCATCATCATGGATGCCTCATGAGCATGAGAACTTGTGAAGCTTGTATACATTCATGATCACATTCTGATCTCTTGTTGTCGTCACCGAAAGGGACTTTGGCCGTACAACTTGTAAAGAAGAGACATCATTACAATGAGGAGAATAAAGCGGACAGGCTTTGGAGCATGACCTAGAGACGTAGCCCACATCAGTTGAACTCCATTATCAAGGGAAGTGTCATATCTCTTATGTGTATTTTTTCCTTATGTTTACTTTCATGAATTTCTGCACATAGATCAGTAAATGCAAGCATGACATATAACACATAAGGAATATACAAAGCCTTTAATTCAATTTGGATTCAATCTTATAAGACTTCAAACTTACCTTTAATTTCAAATCGCTCAAGTAAAACGATCTATAACTGATCCTTTCGAAGGAGTGACAAAGTCAACCAATTATTGGAAACTTATCACCCCCGGGTTTACATCATGTGGTATCAAAGCAGGCTTGATACCAATTGCATGTGTTGAAGCTGAGGATGGAAAGGTCACAAAAACAATTGTGGTTCGATGAGCTTCAAGAGCTCAACCAAATGCTTCAAGCAGATAATGTTGGATTGAATACATTGTTGCATGTTGCATAGAAAGAGAACCAAAGGTTGCAAGAGCAGTTGCAAGCCATGAATATGGAGATAGGGGAAGGATCTATGAATGAGACGGTGATAAGACCATTGTGTGACCATGGAAACTTCACTAATTATGGGTGTGAGCATGACAATGCAAATTCATGCACACTTTGTCAAACAAGTAAAGATGGCCTACATGCATCCAAAAATCGAGGGTTCCTAGAAGCATCTTCCATTGATCCTTCTCACCAGGAACAACTGGACATATCTCAAGAAGCAGACCAAGAGTCCCAGTCTGAGGTAGATGTAAATAAACTATGTGTAGTTCCTTTCTTGATTAATGTTGATGATTCTTTTGAAATCATTGAACATGCTTGTTGCATTGGCTTAAAGTTGATGAGAAAAATGGGATACGAAGGAGGAGGCCTTGGAACCAATGGCCAAGGTATTGTGGATCCCATCGAGGCAGTGGTTTGGCCTCGATATGTCAGGATAGGCTATGTCCCAAAGGATGTTGGAGAAAGCTCCAAAACCATTCAAGAAGAAGACCCCAGGACAATCACTGAAACTCCAGAATTCAACAATTTATCACGAGATGAAATTGATTAGGTGTAGGCCGAGAGAACAACTTCTCACGATCGATTATTCGAGACATCTCCAAGGAGAGATGAGCATCACAATGAAAGAGTTGAGACCAAATCTTCTTGCCAGTATGACTCCAGAGGAAACTCACTGAGGTATAAGAAATCTCGAAACTCTAAAATGTCATTTGATTATAAGCATGTTAATCATATAAAACAGAGCTTGTGGCATCAAAGGCCATGCACTTTTTGTGGATTGAATAACCATGAAGTTTCCTAGTGTTGGAAGAGAAAATCCTTGTGCAGGAAGGTTATGGCAACCAGAAGAAGGACGAGGATGGAATATTTCTTTCCACACACGGAAAGGATCATGGGAAATGCACCTCTGAAAGAGAAAGACTATTGCATCCATTGTAGTAGATATGGGAATCATGAGGCCACTTGTTGGGCCTTACTTCCAGATCTACGTCCAAAGAGGAACAAGAAGACTAGGCAGACACCTCCAAGGGAGACAATGAGTCAGGAAGTGTTGCAGGAAAATCCGTCACCAGGAGAAGATCAACTACCAGAGAAAGGACAGCTCAGTAAAGAGGACATGTTCGGCATAATGGTTGAACGAATGGGGAAAATCCTTGAGTTAGTCAAGAGTGTCCATCTTTGTAAATCACATGTTGTTATTCAAACCCCATCATAGGGTATTATGTAAAAGTGATAATTGTTGATCACTTCTTTTCTGGCACATGTTGATATTGTTAGGCCTTGTGAGGTAGTTTGGGTATGGGTTTCTTATGTAAGTATAATGGACATGAAACTTATAATGTAAATACTTTTGGGGACCAAAATTCCTTTCAGTTGGGAGGCGTGATCCAAATGGATCTAGGGAACATCACAAAAGTTTCAGAAGTGTCCCAGGAGGCTCAGAATGGCCTCGGAAGGTAGAGAAAGGGAAAAATTCAAAGTTCCCAAACTCGGTGAAAATGGCATGATCGCAAAGAACACGTCACAATATTTCCAACGACGCAAATGGCTCGTCAAATGAAGTTACAGATATTCACGATAAGTTTGGTCAACCTAGCCCAATCAGTAGGGGATGAGTCGACATTTGTATTGTTGATGTCAACATATGTATGGATGATGTCAGTGTCCATACATCACACGTGGCAAGAGCAAGAAGGTGACACATGGCATGATGGCATGGCAGCACTAGAGGCCGCCATGTGTCATCCAGTTTTGGCGTTTTTGAGGTTGATCCATTGACCAATCGAATCATGCCACATGGCAGTCTGTACAGTCTGTATAGATGATGTGGAAGTTCATATAGCTGACGTGGTAGTCAGTACATATGACATGGTAGTTGACGTGGTAGTCTGTACAAATGACGTGGCAGTCCATACAGATGACATGGTCATTGAGGTGGAAGGTGCAATTAGTAGTTGACATGGCAGCCCATACAAGTGACGTGGTAGGCCCAGTCATCAGGGCCAATGGGTGTTTGCCATGTGGCCCAATCATAGGTTGCCACGTGGCAGCTGACAAATGTCTGGTGAGGGCACATGCCAAAATTTATGAATTTTAGTTTGAATTAAATTCTGCCAAATCTGTCGGCGTCCTGCCAAATTTGGTAGGGATTCACCAAATTTAGCAGATCATTGGGAAGTGTTCCAAAAGGAGGCCAATGGATTTGACCTCGTGACCTCCTCTAATTAGTGCCTTAACTTAGACTCTGCCAACCAATTCGACTAAATTGGCTCATGGGTAATTCTGCCCTCTCTTTTTACTTAAGTGTTGAACTCTGCCAGTGCATAGGGAAGCATGCCCAGGATATACAGTGGCATGGATTTCAATGTAGATAGTGCATTAATTGCCCATAACTACACGCAAATTGAGGCAGGAGGTCCAAAAAGGACCTAAAGGTGACTGTGTTCGATGGAGACGATTTGACAGTTTTTTTTAGGTAATTTGGCGACGCGAATTCAATGGAGAGGTTTGTTTTTGAAGCAGATCTTCAAATCAGCAAGATAAGTTTTGGAGAAGCCAATGTAAGCATGCTTTTCATTATGTTTTTTTGTCATTAAATGTTGCAGCATAACATGCATGTTACAGGTCTGAAAGAGCATGGAGAGGCTGCAACAAGGCATCAAGATCAGCTTATTCCTTCTATCTTTTCTTTTCTTCTATTCTTCCACATAAAACCAGTCAATTACATGTGACAAAGAAATTGTGGCACTTGCATGATAAGTGGCCAACGAATCAGTTCTAAATCTCGTGGTTGCGGGATATTTGTATGGGCTACATATTTATGCTTGGATCTGAGCAACATATCTAAAACATTTGATGGCTCCATGTTGATGGGGGTCATCTTTTATTCTTCCTCTTTTTATGTATTGAGTATGTGAGAATGATGTCCATGTCAGCATCATGGATGCCTCATAAGCATGAGAACTTGTGAATCTTGTATACATTCCTGATCACATTCTAATCTCTTGTTTCCGTCACCGATAAGGGACTTTGGCCTTACAACTTGTAAATGAGAGACATCATTACAGTGAGGAGAATAAAGTGGTCAGGATTTGGAGCATGACCCAGAGACGTATCCCACATCGGGTGAACTATGTTATCAAGGGAAGTGTCATATCTCTGATGTGTATTTTGTCCTTATGTTTACTTTCATGAATTTCCGCACATATATTAGTAAAGGTAAGCATGACATATAACACGTAAGGAATCTACAGATACTTTAATTCAATTTGGATTCAAGATCATAAGACTTTAACTTTACCTTTAATTGCAAATCACTCAAGTAAAACGATCTATAACTGATCCTTTTGAAAGTGTGACAGAATCAACCAATTATTGGAAACTTATCACCCCCGGGTTCAAATCAGTTGGGGACGTGGATAGCCTATATGCCATGATTGCTTCAACTTTTTCTCATGGCTGTGACATTCCTCTGGGCTTTAAGCTCTCAATAGTAAGGGATTGTGTGCAACACCTCAAATCACAGCTCACCATCATTAATAAACCAACGCTTCCCACTGATCCACTTGCCTCACATCTCCTAACACTGATTAAGTTGGCTCAAGCGGATCTCTGCATTGCTCAACGACGGGTGGAAGTATTTTCCAAACTAGTTGACTACGAATCGACCCTATGGACTCACCTCCAAACCCCGTTGAAAGTATCTACAATTGTCCAACAAGTTTGTACGAATTAAATANGATCTTTGTCACACCCGATAAGGACTTGACCTGGTTCACTCAGCTCTCTAATGTGTTAGTTGTTGTTGGCCCTCTCATCAAGCAAACTAATAACACATACCTCACAAAGCCTCAAGTCACATTTGTCGATGTAGATGTGGTTGTCCAACTTACGCAGACACTCCAAGACCATTTTACTGAACCTGAGCGTCAGTTTCTCGAGTTCGTACAAGAACTCAAAAGCACTATGTCGTTGGTTGCAGAGGTTATTCCATAAGGTAGTTGGCTCGAGGAAGAGCCAAATAATAGTGGTGGGGGCCTATTGGCTTCTAGATTTTTGGGTTTAGTTTTGTGTGCATCCATAAATGAAGTTGTGTGCATTCATTCCATAGTTTTTTGCACACCTAAGGAAATGCATGAGGAATGACAAAGAGTGCACACTGAACCGACTTTTTACAGCACGCAACATGCCTAGAATATTATTGAACACATGACAGTCCCATTTTTTATGCGCACCATAAATCAAGAAGATGCATGCCGAAATCAAGAAAAGAATCATCGAGAAATCCTCTCGAATGATTACTTCCAGTAGTACAAGGGATCGTGGAGATGAAAAAAGATGAGATGGAAGGGAAGTTAAGATCACCTCGATTCCTGAAGATTATGTGGACTAGAGGAAGATGCCAAAGGCGTGCAAGGCAATTTTATCAATTCAGTGAGTGGAGTAGAGCAGAAAAAGACAGTGCTCCCAAGTAGAGAAATCTATAAAAGGAAGCATTCATATCAGAAATGAGGCTAGATAGATATTGAGGAGAGGAGATTCATTGAGTCCTTAGTATTGAGCTTGCTCCGAGCCTGTTGTAACATTGTAATGCTTTTGAATATACTTATTTGTTTGTTATATGTCTAAGTTTTGAGACAAGGTGCATTGTGCAGTGTGTTGTAATTCTGAGGATTTCTATAGAGAAGATATGAAGTTCTATGATTGTCATATATATATCTATGTGTGTGTGTGTGTGTTTTATGCAATGTATAACTCAGTTTTGATGCAATGGATATAGTAATAAAGATGCAATAGTTCTTACCCAAATTATGTTTATCATGTATGAGTTGAATATGTGTGTGTATTGTTTTACTTCTTAGTCCTAATAATCTGTCAGATATGAGCTTCATGGACGGAAAGCATGAGGACTCTTCATGTGTTTAGCCTTCAGCCCCGTCAAAATACCTTATCGTCTATGTGATCCTCTATGTATCTCGGGTGAGGATTGATATGTTGGTGCTCTGGGGGTTTTGTTGGACAACTCTGGGCAAACCCTAGGTCTAAGCTCCCTAGCATTAAGAAGTGTTGATCAAAACGCCTAACAAGGGGAGTTTGGTGTGGAACTATGTACAAGTTGTTGCTAAGTAATTATAATGATGGGTGTAATAGTTTTATTGTCTCTGAGCAGAGAAATAACAAAGACATGATCCATAATATCCCTGAAAATACCATGTTGTGGCATCAAAGACTGGGACATATTGGAGAAAAGGGCCTTCGAACACTACTCAATAAAGGTATGGTTGAAGGTATGTCTAATTGCACCTTGTATTTTGATTTATGTGAATATTGCATATATGGTAAACATAATCGAGTAAGATTCCCATATGGTGCTACAAGAGCAAAGGGGATGTTAGAGTTGATACACAATGATGTATTCGGACTTCTGCATGTTCTATCACTAGGTAAATTTGTGTATTATGTTTCATTCATAGATGATTTCTCAAGGAACACATGGATTTATTTTATTAGGAAGAAATCTGAGTTGTTTGATAAATTTAAAGAGTTTAAGGCTCTGGTAAAAATCAGACATAAAAGAAAATAAACATGTTGAGGATAAATAATGGTGGAGAATGCTGCGAGAATGAATTCGAAGAGTTTTGTAAGAAGTTTGGTATATCAAGGTAGAATAATACTCCATACACAATTCAATAGAACGAGGTTGCAAAAAGGATGAATAGGGCATTTATGGAATGATCAAGGAGCATGCTTAGTGGTGCCAGGTTAGGACAAGAATTATGGGCAGAGGTAGTGCGTACTGCATGTTACCTAGAAAATAGATCACCCTCATCAATGTTGGTGGACAAAACTCCACATGAGATATGGACTAGTAAGAAACCCTCTCTTGAACATCTTAGAGTGTTGGGTTGTGATTCTTATGTACATGTTCCAAAGGAAAATAAAAGTAAGCTGGATAATAAAGTTGAAAAGTGTATGTTTATTGGTTATAAAGATGGTATGAAAGGTTATAATCTTTGGAACCCAAAAACTAAGAAGATTGTTTACAGTCGGGATGTTTTTTTTAGAGAGGTTAAAGATGTTCCCAAACATGAATTCCTACCAAGGGAAGAAGAACTTGAGAAAATAGAGTTTGAGTTGGATGATCCAAAATCTGACTCAACAGAAGAAGATGAAGCAAAAGAAGAAGAACCTCATACCCTCATATGGAGGATATCGGTGAGGGAAATAAGGCAACCAGAGAGGTATAGTGCACATGATTTTCATGATAATTTTTCTTTATCTATTACTGATGATGATCCTAGAACTATTAGGGAAGCAGTGAATTCAAATGATAGTAAACTCTGGAAGAAGGCCATGGTTGAAGAGATGGATGCCTTGGATAAGAATGAGGCATGAGATCTTGTTGAGTCGCTAGTTGGAAGAAAAACTTGTTGGTAGAAAATGATTGCTTAAGAAGAAGTTGAATGCAAAAGGAAAAGTGGAGAAATACAAAGCTCAAAAAGTTATTCTCAAGCAGAGGAAATTGACTTTAGTGAAAAATTTTCTCCTCTTGTCAAGTTAACTTCTATTAGATCTATTTTATCTATTATTATTACTTTTTATTTTAAAGTTGAACAAAACGAATTTGATGATTTTAATGGATGTTAAAGTAGAAAAAATGAATTTTCATAATTTTGATTTAATCATCAAAACCAATAATTTTATAGTCATGTTTGATCAATCCTTTAACTCAAAATTTTATAATATTTTATAAAATAAAAAATATGATGAGGGAATAATAATAATAATAATAATAATAATTATTATTATTATTATTATTATTATTATTATTATTATTATTATTTCTTACTATATCTAAATTCTCAATGCTAACTCTCTTAATCTTTTCTCTCTTTTAATATATGCCCATATAAATAAATATACATTTAAATTAATATATTCCTATATAAATGAATAGACATTTAAATTGAAAATAAGACCGGTTACAACACATTATATTATTAATCTTTTCAATATTTACCCTTGTGTTCCTAACATAGATGCAAGAATTTATCCATTCTTTCTCCATAGGCCCAAAGCTACCAATATTGTTTAAAATGTCCAAATTATTGACAAATACTCATAATATGATTATTAATGTTTATTAGAGAGAGTTTATTACAAGGCTTGTTACATAGAGATCTAATATAGTGTGAATATTATTTCTCAAGTAGGATTCTATAAATTTATGTGTGGGTTGTATATGAGTGATGTTTTTCTTATTTTCTATACTATGGATGTCCATAAATTATTGATTATCTCCACATTATTCACAAAAGATGTATCCAAACATTTTAAGATATTCTCCCAATAAATTATCTTGGGATGTCAATAATGTCCATGCCTTGTCAATTCCTTCTCTTTCTTCCATAATAAAATATATGTTCTTAATCCTCTCTTTATTTCTTCCATATAAGAAGGTCTATTATCTATAATTTTGACATTTGAAATTTCCCTATAAGTAAATTGATAAATGTGTCTCAATGACCTCTTTGCAATTTTGGAAAATGGAAAACCTTTGAATTTTTATAAGATAATAACACAATTAAGTCAAGGGTGCCTATTGTCCCCCTTAAATTTTATCACATTGATTCACACTGTGAAAAAGCACATCTAATATGCTAATCTAACAACCTCTTAACTTTTATCACATTTGAAAAATCACATCTAATATGTTAGATCTAGCAAACTCTTAGTAGGTATATCAATCCCTAAAAACTTTAATCTAATCTCCCATTTTTAGTTCATGGAAGTATATCCATTTCTAAAAACTTTAATATCGCTGTCCATAGTTTCATGGAAGTATATCAACCACTCGAGAACCCAAAAAAAATGTAAGAGAAGCCTTATAGTGCATAAAGATACAGATTCGAGGCAACTGCACAATAATCAATTAACGAGGAAAAAATTATAACTTTTAACTTAATGTGAGCTTGAGCTTAAGAATTAATAGGAAGATTTGTAGGAATGGATATTAATCTTAATCTTAAACTAGCATTTTAGGAAAAAGGTTAACTATCTTCATAAATTAATACTGAGCAGTGAAGTGGAAGAGAAAAAATAGTTGTCTCCGTAAGTTAATACTGAGCAGTTAAAATATAATATATAACACTGCGATTTTGATAAAATAGTCGGTATACGATTGAACGCGACGTGAATAAAAGATACAATTTTCTGAAATGTAATTTAGCAAGCTTTCTCAAATTACTTTCGATTCATTTCTCATTTTTGACGCAATGCGGTGAGCGTGGATCGAACACGCGACCTTCAGATCTTCAGTCTGACGCTTTCCCAACTGAGTTATCCCCGCACGGTTGTTATTAAGGACGGGACATTTCACTAAGTTAGTAAAGTAAAAGCTCATGGTATAAATAACCACCATAATTTTACAATCTAGTGGCACTGTTAACCCAGGAGGGCCTGCCGCTACCGTTTAACGTGCTGTGACATTCCGTTGTCTTACTGTTCGTCAACTGCTGCGAAAAATAAGCGCAAATATGAAAGCGACAATTGTAATGGAGATGCGGAGTATCGAACCCCGTGCCTCTCGCATGCAAAGCGAGCGCTACACCGTTTGAGCTACATCCCCAATAATCTACCTAATATTTGGATGAGAAGATTTTCAAAACCTCTAAGCACTTTTCATTATTTTTTTTTTTTATATGCACTTGTTTTTTAATAGAATATATCAATAAATTGAGAGGATATGTAATGTAAACGTTATATATAGTAAAAATAATAACACTCATAGTGTAATTTGGGTGAACTAAATGGTTAAGAATATGTGTTTTTTTTTTAAATATTACAAGTTCAAAATTAAAAAAATAAAATCTCTAATTAAAATTAAGTGTGATAAGACTTGAAAGATATATATTCCGTTGACAGGGTACTCCATATAGAAGTGTTTCTATTCCTGCCAACATTAACTTGCCTTTTGGACCATCAATACTAATTATGCACCATTTTTCTAAAAAAACAACAATCATAAACTACCATAAAATAAATAAATATTTAACCTAATTAACCTTCTCCAATATGATTACATAAATAAAAAACATATTCACCTTATCACCAAGGTACTATATAACAAAAATATAGAATTATAAGTATAATTAATTTTAACATAATGTTTTCATTATAGCGATCATATTCACCTTATCACCAAAATACCATATAACAAAAGTATAGATGATTTTAACATAATGTTTTCATTAACATTACATTATAGTGATGAAGACCATATTCACTTTATCACCAAGGTACCATATAGAGTTATAAGTATAATTGATTTTAATATAATGTTTTCATTAACATTACATTCATTATAGTGATTACATTATAATGATAGTGATAATTAAAGTTAGAATATGTACAATGTCCAATTATTCTTCAATGATTTAACATTAAAATTTTCATCATTACCCGAATACCCATATAAGATAATTAAACATGACACAAGTGTTCCTATATAATTGTCCATACATAACACTTTTCATCATATATATTGCCAATACATAACACTTGTCTTTTGTGTTTTAGAGTCATTATTTTAAAAGAAAAGAGATATCATTAAACATCATTATCTTCATTTAAATGTCATTGAGATTTTAAAATGTCATTGAGATTTTTGTTTTATTGGAATAAAAATATGTTAATAAGGGGTTAGAGATATTATGAGAATAGGGTGAAGAGATATTATGGAAAACATAAGAAAGTAATGGGAGAAGAGTAAAAATTTTTTGGAAAAAAAGGAAAAGTTCTCTTTAGTTTATGATTTTTCTTTTTGTTTACAATAGTTGTAAAGAAAGAGTTGCATCTCTCACCCTCGTTAATAAGGGAAATAAAATCAATTTTGTATGAGTTTTTTGGAGATAAATGGTGTAAGATCATCCAACGTTTCGAGTGGACACTCTACCCATTGTCAGAGACACATAAAAACTTGAAAGATATTAGAAACGAGTGTTAGGGTTTGCATTTTCAGCGTGAAGCTTGATAGCCTTTGTGAGAAACATGGAAAAAAAAAAAAAAAGAAGTTGTTGTTGTATTAAAAATAACAAAATATTAAGGGACCATTGTGTGAATAATAAAGGCTATTGATTGTACAATAATAGAGTAAAGAAGGTTAAATAAAAATAAAGGGGAGGGGAAGATCAAATAATAATGATTAAATACAAAATAATAAGGGAAATTAAAGGTAGAGACCTAAGAGATAACATCATGAATATGCCCAAAAATAATTGTCAATGAAACAACAAGAATCAATGAAAGGGGGGTGGGGTTGGGGTGTTAATGAAAAAGATTAATCTGTAGAAAATAAAGAGAGGCCAAAATAATAATAGGGGGGAGCGGGAGGTGGGGGTAAATGTAACAAACTAAAGACAATATTATTCTAAACAACAATCAAAGAACAAAGAGAGGGGGAGACTTTAAGGCTTAACCAATGAACAATGGTTTCCAGGATTGGCTAAGTTTGTAGCCATCTTCCCGATTGAAATTATTGGGATGGTTTTCAATTTCTATCTCTTCCCAAATGATATGAGAGTAGCAAGGCGCTGATGCAAGAATTTTGGTTTGGTCAAATGAAATAAGGTGCTTAGAGTTGTGAGAGTGTTCTACAATAGTTGATTTTGAGATGTGGTTATGGAAAGTGTCTTATATATGTTCTTTAAGGCAAGATTCACTACTACATATGACCAAATTTGTGATGGTTTTTTGTTAATATTGCTACACATATCCGTCGCAATTTTCGTCTACACCAATTCAAGAATTATCTCTCACTTTGAATGAGTTACTTTTCCTAGAGCAGCGCAAGACTCCAACACCTATGCAACTTGACACCCGCTTCCAATTGCCAAAATTTGTCAGGAAAATGAATGGAGAGACTATTGATTCTTCTATACACAATATCTCCACAAACTTCAATACCTCTCATGAGATTTAAGAGGACACTAAGTTGCAGATAGTCAACCTGCAAGTCGAGGGCATCACTCAATCCTGGTGGGACACCCAACTTGAAAAGTTTGAATTGGTCATTGAGCTTGGTGAGATGACAACTACGACAACTGCATGTATTATTCCCTAGGATGATTTGTTGTTGAATTTTTAATGATTTCTCAATCATATGTAGTTTCTTTTCAATTTAGCATGAAATTTAACCATAAACAATGCAGCAACACAATAGCTGCAGTAACCAAGATCACAAGAAGAATAATCATGCAAAAGACACAAGAATTTATCCTGGGAAAACCCTTCTCAAACAAGAGAAAAACATAACAATAATTTGCTATAGAGTCAAGATAAGATCACCCTCACACCACAAACCCTAGTGCACACAAGAGGGTGCTTTATGACCAAGAAAGCTAGCGCATAAGAATAAGTGTGCACTAAATTTCAGATATCCACAATGTGTTATGAGAGAATGAGATATAATCCACAATGAGGATGTATATCTCTAATAAATACATGACCTAACTCATCAAATATATGTGTATATTGGCACAATAGGGCAGACTTGTGCAACTCACTAATATAATTAATCTTTTACA
The DNA here is from genome assembly GCA_032191745.1 of Picea mariana. Taxonomy (NCBI): domain Eukaryota; kingdom Viridiplantae; phylum Streptophyta; class Pinopsida; order Pinales; family Pinaceae; genus Picea; species Picea mariana. Next base: position 12,504 of record JASDQU010282213.1, read on the forward strand.
CAATATTAATTATCTTTACACAGTAGGGCCGACTTGTACCCTTCAGAATACAAATTAGGGTTTAACTATAATCTTACTCTTAGAAAATATAGCAAGGTATCTCCCACACATCCTCTAGTGCTCTACCACTAGGGACAAGTCCACATGTTCTCAACCACAAGGGACGTCACCCTCAAAAGATCAAATCAACTAAATCCATAGGAGTACAAACTAGAGAGCCATCTCAAGTCGTCTCAACTAAGTCCACAGGAGTGAGACCATCTCAAGTCATCTCAACTCAGTCCAGAGGAGCATGACAAGAGACTAACACAAGTCATCTCAACTTAGTCTAGAGGAGTACGACTCACCTATAACATAGGTGTTCTCACATATCATCTCAACTCAATCCAGAGGAGAACGATCTAGAGAATGTCTCATGAAGATGCAATCATTAACACTCCCTTTCAGCTAAGGAAGCATTCTCCATGAGCAGCTAAAGGGCAAAACCAAAAAAAGAAAAATCACACAAGAGTATGATACACTAAAAATACACAACACTCATGCAAAAATGATTTAAGCATAGTACTTCTTCAAGTAAAGCCCATTTCTGGGTTCACTAAAAGGAATTCCATCATAATCCACCAGTTCATAATCCCCTTTCTCCAACACTCGTTTCACAATATAAGGACCCCGCCATATGGGCTCTAATTTACCGACCCCTAGCAAATCACGATCTTGATCGTAAAGAAGAACTAGATCACCTTCAGAAAAACCACGTGGTTTGACATGTTTTTCATATTGATCTTTGACATGCTTCTTCTGAGTTTCAATGACTAAGGAAACATCATTTCAGGTTTCATCTAATTGCATCAAATACAAAAGACATTCCTCTTCAACTAAGGTGTTAGGGAGAAGTTCGACAGCTAGTTTCAACGATGGGATTTCACATTCAATCGACAAAATTGTTTCGATACCATATACTAATTGGAAAGGTTTGAACCCTACGAAATATTTAACGGATGTTTGATAGGCCCACAATTCTAAGAACAACATCATGTGCCAATTTGACTTGTGAATTCATACCATCCATCAAAGCATAGTAGTGAGAACTTTGTTGATTTCTTCGACCTGACCATTGGCCTGTGGATAATAGGGGGTTGAGTTTTCATGTTGAAGACCCAACTTCTCAGTAAGTTCAGACATCATGAAATTGTGAAAATGATTAATGTGATCAGTAGCGATGGCTTGAGGGACACAAAATCTAGTAATGATATGATTGAATATGAACAACGTTGTAGTTTTCTCAATATTATCAAATGTAGGCAATTCCTTAGCCCACTTAGTGAAATAATCCACATCTACAATAATGTATCCATGCCCCCCAACCAAGTGAGGGTTACATGTCATGAATTCAATACCCCATTTAGAGAATGGATCGGAGAAAACTATAGGGTGAAGAAGAGAAAGATGAGATCGGATCTTATTGTTGTAAGTTTGATGAGCGTGACATTTTTGGACGATAGTAATGCAATCCTTAAACAACGAAGGCCAAAAATAACCATCCCGTAAGATATTGTGGTCAGTGGCATACCCATACATATGACAGCCACATGCTCCAGAGTGACAGTCATTCAAAGTTTTCTCAGCTTCATCGTAGGCGAGACATCGTCGAAATATGGAATCAATACCACAACAGTAAAGGGTATCACCAAGGATAATGTATTGACAAGCTTGATACCGAATACGATGACGATCTGTACTAGAAAGATTAGGCCGAAAAGTTTGGGTCTGGAGATAGATGATAATATCTTCATACCATATGTCATCAGAATTGATCAGAAAGAGAGATTCAACAGGTAAGGAATCTTCTGCCACAGTTTCTGTTTCAGTAGAGGGAAGGTCACAAATCAATTCGGCAAAAACCAAAGACTTCTTTGACTTGGTGCATTCAAACTCCAAATCAAAATCCTGGAGAATAACTATCCATTTAGAGTACTTTCCCCCCAACAATTGTCGATTAAGGATATGTTGCATGGGGCTGCAATTGGAAATGATTGTGGTTTTGTGTAATAAGATGTAGTGATAAAACCATTGAACAACTTGAACAGCTGCCAAGGCCAGTTTTTCCACATGTAAATATTTGGTTTCGGTAGTCGTGATACTTTGACTCAAATAGTATATAACATGTTCAT
>JASDQU010282216.1:822-12322 GCA_032191745.1 Picea mariana
AATTTATAATTATATATTTTGCATAGATCTATTTTCATTATTCTAGAACTATGTTTGGAGTTGTTGGATCATTGAAAAATCATGATGTTAGAAAAACAGGATCACGGACCAATAAAATTAAAAAAATGCAGAAATAAAACATAGAAGATACACAATACAATAGAGACAGAGATATGCATGGTTCACCCAGTGTGGGCTAGGTCCACCAGAGAAATTATTAGGTCCTTTCTTTCTATTATCCAACAAAATGAAGGGATTCAACCTACAACTCAATCATTGTAACTTCCTCTTGTTTCTCTCGCAGTCTCCTCTCTCATAATACAACATTCGCAATAATACACAATTGCAATATAATTCTCTCATAAGAGAGAGTTTCCTTCTAGGATAAAAAAACCCTAAAATAACTTCTATCGTCAGATCTGTGACCTTATAATGAATGGTCCAAATTGACTACAAAATTACAATATCTTACAAGGAATTTTTTCTCAAAATTTCTCTTCGAAACCCCCGCTAGGGGGGGGATAAAAAAATTGTCCCCCCACCCCTGGGCCCCCCTAGTGATAGTTGTGTGGGGGAAATCTGCCCCACACCCCCCGTTAGGGAATTAGGTCCAAGCACAACTGAAACAAACCTCTAAATTAGGAGGATAATCAGGCTCCACAACCAACAATCTCCCACTTGGAGATTAATCACAAAAACTCCACTTTTGTTGTACCTGCTGGACTATACTCCACCTTGGACCTAGAAAATTTATCATATTCACCTTCATGCTTGAATACCAACTGAAGCTGATTAGGAACTCAATTTCAACATGGTTACTCCCTTTGTTAACATGTCTGTGGGATTTTGGCTAGTATGTATCTTTTCCAACTTAAAATGTCCATCTTTCAAGACGGATTGTATGAAATGGTACATGAGTTGTATATTCTTAGTATTTGAATGGAAGGTTGAGTTCTGTACAATATGAATGTCACTCTCACTATCACTTTACAACCTGTTATTCTCCTGCTTCTTTCCCAATTCCTCCATAAACCTCTGTAAACAAATCATTTATTTACTAGCCTCTGTAGCAACAACATATTATGCTTCTATTGTTGAAAGTGAAACAACCTTTTTTATTTTTGAAATCCAACTTATTGTGGTTCCACCTGTAGTAAAAACATACCCTATGTTTCTCCTCCCACTATCTTTATCACCTACCATATCTGAATCAACATATCCCTGTAGAACAATGTTTGAACCTCCAAAACATAATGCATGAGTAGACGTATCTCTCAAATACATAAGAATCCACTTTACTTCCTACCAATGTTATTTACCTAGATTTTTCATATACCTGCACACAACTCCCACTACATGTGCAATATCTAGTCTTGTGTAAACCATCACATACATCAAGATGCCAATTGTTGATGAATAAGGGACCTTGGATATGTATTATATCTCCTTGTGTGTCTTGGTACACATTTCCTTAGTTAATTTTAAATGGTTGGCCAAATGTGTACTAATTGGTTTTTCATTCTGCATTCTAAACCTCTCCAATACCTTCTCTATGTACTCACAATAAGACAATGTCAATTCATGATTTTCCTATCTCTTGTTATTATCATACCAAGTATTTTCTTTGCAGCACCCAAATCCTTCATCGCAAATGAATTAGATAATTTAATCTTGAGCATATTTATATTCTGCATAATAGACCCTACAACAAGAATGTCATCTACATACAATAGCAAGATAATATAAATTCCATTTTGTAGCCTTTTAAAATAAACATAGTGATCAGAATGACATCTATTATAACCTTGTTATGTCATAAACCTTTCAAACTTCAAATACCAATTCCTTGGAGCTTTCTTTAGGCCATTCAAGCCCTTATTCAAAACTACATACCAAATTTTACTTCCCTTTGACCTCATACCCCTGTGGCTATGGCATATAAATAGTCCTAATTGAAGTCATATTAACAACAGGAGAAAATATTTCATAAAAATATATACCTTTCTTTTGTGTAAACACCTTTACAACAAGTCTAGCCTTGTACCATTTTTTTCCTCCATCTTCTTCCTTCAACCTGTAACCCATTTATTCTGCAATGCTATTTTTCTTATAGGCAACTTAAACAAGTCCCAAGTCTAGTTATTTACCAAGGAATCCATCTCCTCTTTCATGCCTTTCTCCCACTTATTTTTAGTGTCTACCTGCATTTCTTCTTTTTAGTGTCTACCTGTCGTTTTGTGCTAGTCTTCGGGTTTCATTTGTATTTGGTTATATCTCGAAAAACCGTCCATGAAAGAGAAGGCCTCAAAACCCACACATTCATCAATTATCTGGTCGATGAATGGTGTGGGAAAATTATCTTTGGGACAGGCCTTGTTCAAATCACAGAAGTCTGTACATACACGAATCGTGCCTTTCTTTTTATTGACCGACATGGGGTTTGACACCCATTGGGTCAAATGGATAGGATAGATAAAACCAGCTTTTAGCAGTTTCTCAACTTCAACCTTAATGGCTGCTGCTTTCCTAGGGTTAACTAGACGAAGCTTCTGCCGGAAAGGCTTGGCATATGGATAAGTTGTGATTTCATGTTCGAATTTTTTTGGATCAATGCCTAACATCTCCTTGTAAAACCAGGAAAAAACGTCGTGAAATTCTTTAAATAGATCTATGTAGGTTTGAATCTCTCCGGGGGAGCAATCAGCTCCGATGAAAACATTCTCCACGACACTAGGGGTTCTGGAGATATTGATCAGTATGATTTCAGTGATGGTTTCCATATTACCCTCAGCATAGACCTTGTGCATAGCTAAGGGATTAATAGGACAAAACCTATCTCCAGTCATAGTCAAGGTGAATTCTCCAGCCTCGATTCTACTTAACTCTGGGAGAAAGAAAGATATGTGATGAAGATCATCCCAGGGTTTGTTTGGACTAGTCATTGCTTCAATTACTGCTTCGTTAGAGGGCAAGACTAAGTCTAACGAATAGGTGTTAGAGAGAGAACCTTGAGCCCAAATAGGCTTTAGAAGCGGATCGAACTCTTGTGCAGGAGTTGGATCTGGGTTGGCTGAAGCTTGCTGGACTAAAGAGTACACTACTTCAACTACGGACAAGGGCATGGACATGCCCGGATGCCCTGTCCCCTCCATCGTCGCCAATGGGGAAGGAAGTATCCACGGATCGGTGAAGTAAGTCGTGCGAAATGATGAAACTTGGAAAATCTCAACCTTATGGTGGTCGAATATGAACTTGACATCGCCTTGAGGGGGAAGGTAATCGAAGGTACCCATCAAAGATGGGCACAAACCAACCCCTACGTTAACTACACCTGGTTGAGGATTATCAATCATCAAGACCACGGACACCCCCAATGAAGGGTCATATCTGGAGAAAGACAATTGATCAATGGTCACAATCTAATCCTCGTGTGGAAACAACAAGACCTTGAAAACTGTAGCAACCACTAATTGCATGGCATAAGTCCAACTCCTTCCTAACAAAATATTGTAGTCGAGAGATGCGTCGACTACCTCTACCTCAACGTACACGGTCTTCCCTCCCAATTGCACGGGAAAATTTTCTAATCTAACAATATATTTGGGGATAGATTTTACCAACTCGGATGATAATTTGGCGGACCGAGGATCAGATATTACTGTGAAATCTCAGAGGTTTTCATTATGAGTGCTTTCATCGATTACTGCATCTTGGAAGGTGTCTTCCATATGCATAAAATTGATGATTTGTTGATCATCATCGAACACTCGCCAATTTGTGATGTTTTTAGGAATCGATGGCCTGAATAACAATTCAACCGAGAATGCGTTAGGAGAAAGACCTTCAGCAGGCAACAATTTAAAGGAAACATTAACTAATAAATCAGCTTCTGAATTACTCGACCTAGGAATGGAATTTATATTGAAAGAGAGAAATTTATGTATCAAACTCCATACCTCAGTTTGGTAGTTTTTTAGATGCTATGATAAACAATGTATTCCATTTCTTACCTGCTTGACTAGGATTTCAGAGTCACTGAAAACTACCAATTGTTTCACATTCAGATCTAATGTCTTCCTTAGTCCCTACAGAAGTGCTTCGTATTTTGCTATATTGTTAGTACATTGAAATTCCAATTGACAGGAAATAAAAATTTTATTACCTTTGGGATCGATAAGCACACAACCATCACGTGCCCCTTCTCAGGATTTGGATCCATCAAAATATAAGGACCAGATATGTTTTTCATCAGCAATGTTCGGTGTACTTCACAGAGTTCTCGTCTGAGTATAAGCTAATACTTCAGATTGTTGTTCTGGGTTGGTGATAGAGGAAATTTCAGTCATGAAATTACCAAAAAAGGTATGCATTCTCTGTGTCTCAATCGAATTTACAACAGTAGTAAAAGGCTCATTTGGATCGTTTAAATCTGTCACAACATACTTGATGTAATGTTCTCTGTTTATTCTGATCTTGTTAGGCTATCCATTCTCTGGCAATCACAAATGAGACCAGTTCATAGCAAAATAGTCATGTAAATGTTATGACCAATCTCTACTTAGAAATAAACCATACACTTCTGGAATGTCAACAAAAATAATATCAATTACTTGGTGAACCTTTGGATTGGATGATAATCTTATCAACACATTTTTAAGTTCATCAATGACTTTGACATTATTTTGATCTAACTAAATGATCTTTAAATCAGAATGTTTTACTTCATCGTTAATTTTCTTAGACACAGATAGAGGCATAACATTTGACGAGGTGCCAGAATCAACCATACAGTTATGTACATTTCTATTGAAAATTTCGAACGTTAATAAAAAAGGAGGCACACTTTTTCGTAAAGAAACAACAGAATTCTGTTGATTTTTTATGGGTGTACCTGTAAAATTTTTATCTAAGTTTTCTACATTTTTCTCTGATATGTCCCTTTTATCTTGATTTTTAGATGACTTTTTACCAGGGACATTTTTAGTTTTATTTGGGTCACTTTCTGTTGATTTCTTGCTAATAGAATCATTCTTTTTATTATTTTCAGCAATACTTTGGAGCATTTTCTGTAGGATAAGAGGAAATTTAAGTAATTCAAAAACTGATATATTCGCCTTTAGTTTTTTAAGATCTCCAACCAAATCATATTCTAAAACTGGGGCAGTGAAGTTTTGTCTTGTTTCAGTTTGCTTTGGTTGTTTTGAAGCCACATTCCTACTTGTTTTGAGTGAAGTTTTGTTTTGTGTCTTACTTCGAGTGTTATAAGGGTGGAAAGTTTCAAAATTTTCTTGAAATATGATGTCTAATAAATGCCCGAAAATAGGAGGAGATGAGTCCTCCTCATCAGGCGTTTCTTCCTCACCCATATCATCATCATTTTTAGGGGGTGGAGAAATAGAGTTATCATGTGCTTCTAGTATCATTTGCAAAGCATATTGTAGTCCTTCAAAGTTTAGACCTTTTGTGGTTGGGTTTGGCCGCTTTGGAGGAAAAGGTTTTCTGAAAGATGGTCTAAAACCTCGTTTACTTGTAGATGCCTCCTCAGTGGATATTTTCAAGTCTATGACTTGATTGGAAAATTTCTGGAATGCTTTCTACAAACTTTCCAAGTCGTTGATTTTTAGTTTCAAGAGGTCTGGTGAGAATTTCTATATTCTTTTTAGAAGATGAATTTGTTTCAACCTCACTACTTAGACTATATTTTAAGCTCAGAATGTCTTTCTCAATAAGGACTTCCTCCTCAAAGGATTCTAATAATGTGTTCTTTTTGGAACTTTTAACCCATATGGCTATGTTGTTATGCAGGGCCTTAGTATAGTATGTGGCAGTCAGGTTTTCTACATGCTTCAAATCTACAGGGATTTTGTTTTTTAACGCTAGGAATCTCTAGTTGAAGTACTTAAATTTTTCTTTAGGGTTTATTTTCAAACTAGAGAGCTCCGTTACCAAGACTTCTGGAGATTTATCATCTCCTAATTTTTCTATAAAACAGGTTTCAAACTTGTCCCAAGAGATGATGGTTTGAGGTTGTTGCGCAAAATACCAGGTCGAGGCATTCCCCTCAAAAGTGTACGAGAATAGCTTGTACACGACATATTCGTGCTCAACACTCCAGATTCTAACATATAACATACATTTATTGATTTCATCCTCAATTGATTGCTTTGAATCTGGATCAAATTTGGGTAGCCACTTCTCCTGATATTTAGGCAACGGATGTTGGGGTCTAGGTACTGCCATGACATCTTGATCAAGACAAGGTCTAGCGGGATTATTTTGGTTTTCCATGGGAGTTGGTGTAGTTGAAGGTTTAGATGTTTTAGATGAAGAAATCCCTTCGTCTGAGGATTCCTCTCCTGAAGAGGGTGGAGAAGAACCAGGTGGGGATGGTGGAATACCATATCCCCTAGCACCAAGGATAAGTGCTTCAAAAGTATCGTTGATATTACCGCCTAAAGGGTTTTCGGGTAGACCAATGTCTTGAAGTTGTTCTTGAATATTTGTGAAGTCAAGGGGTTGATTAAGTTGTCTACCAAGTTGTCTGATTCAGGATAAAGAACTCTGAGTTCTTATGATCGACTGGCGAACAATTTCTTGGACGTCAATCCCTTGAGGAACTGGTGTCATTGGTTCGACGAGAACGTTAGGAGTAGTGTTTGAGGTAGTAGCTAGGTCAAGTGTAACGTTAGTGTTTGAGAGACTATGCATAACGATAGGAGAACAATTTTTTAGGGGATTCTTACGACTTCCACGTGTCATCAATGAATTCTAGGACCTCCTTCTAGCGCCATTTGTTAACGGGCATTTATGACACACTGTCAATGGGAAGGGAAGATCCATACTGGGGTTGTCTATTTAACCCAATTCATTTGGGACGATCTCCCTTGACGAGTTTTATGGATATGTTAGCTAGCTAAGATCTTAAAACAACTGAAAGATTCAGACTAACTAAAGATATCAATTCTAACAATCAACACTTTAAATACAAATTCTTAACTAACAGTGTTAATGTACAATGGTTATATACAGTTTACAAGCTTTGAGAAAAGACTTGTGAAAGTAATTTTATAAGATAATGTATCTAAACAAGATTAAATATAAACAAACTTATTCTAATACTCTAAATATCCAAGTAGTAAACAATGAATGAATATGATTGTAAATGATATAACGAAAATAGACAAAGGAAATTAACGTTTAATGCAATCTTTATTCATTCACATATAAACAAATTAAATAAATAATACATTAACTAACCTATAGTTGATCAACATTAATAAACTAAATTCATCTCTCTACATTTGTGTAAGATCCTCTTGTCTTGTGTCAAGTGAAAACCTATGACAGAAGCAAGCATAATACTTCCTGAAGAAATTCAAGGAAATGTTTCATATTCTGGAGCGAGTTTATGACGACAGAAAGACAAATAACTATATATTTTGTGACCTTGAAATGTCCAATAACTGAGAATGAAAGAAATTATAATTCTCAGTAATGGTGTTACCAACTATTTAGAATCAGAAGTAAACTCAAAATACATAAATATATGATCAATCAAAGATATAAACTAAACCAAAAAATAATGAACAACATAAAGAAAAGCATGATATAAAATATTATGTCAAGAAGGTACTAAAGCTAATTCGACACAGATAACATTTCACATCAATAAATGACATGAGAAGAAAATGAAAAAGACATTGCACAATCTACACAGGACGAAACCCAAAGAGTAACCCGCTTTCTCATATAGTTTCAACAAAATATGTTCATCATATGGTCCAGGAATAATCGCCCATATCACCAGGCAACATAATTATTTAAACATGTTTTTGATTAGTTACCTCCTATCATGCAAGATAGAGGCATATCTCTTAAACTAAGTTTTGTACTAAAATGAAATAACAAAAAGATAATCATGTTGGAGCCTTTTAATCAAAAATATTTATATTAATAAACATTGTTTGTCAAAACAGAAAATTACTAGTCCACTAAATGCTCAACCAATGACTCATTTCCTTAACCATAGCACCACAATTTGTTGTTTACCTGAAATAATAAAAATCAAAAGCAAAATTAGATGATAATCCAAACAAATAATTTAAAGAGACTCACTACAGAATATTTCGATTCAGTAGCTAGTCTAAAATAAAAATAAAATAAAAATTGAATCTACCTATTATTTATCAAACATAATCAAATCGTGAAACACAAACATACTATTTACCAATTCAGAAATTCGAAAGAGAGGCATCAAAGAATTATGTGTTTATAATGGTATTGAAATTGGTCGCATTTTTAATGATCATGTTCCCAGAATGCTTAATATGCTTATTATCCTTGTGTGTGTTCAATTGAACACAGGCTCTAAGCTCTTTGTTCTCCCTCTCAAGCACTGAATTTCGAGTGACCATTTGATTCAATTGTGCCTATAGGTAGGGGACATCCCGATAGTACCTTTCGATCCAATCAAAACAATTCTGCAATGCATTGGTTCTATGCTAGGCAAAGGTTGAGTCTTCTCTGTAGAGGGTAATTTATCATGTTCCATGATTCATTTTAGATCATGTTGAATGCCTAAAAAACCTTATTATTTATTTAAGACAATGGGTAGATTTGATACGAAATCGAACTATGGTGTATCGACATCGATATCTTCCCCAGGGGTTCGGTCATCGATATCATCCTCAGAATTGTGGTCATTGACATCAATAACAGGGATAGATTTCTCATGATCACGATGTTGATTTCTTAGTGTTCTGGATATGATTCGACCAAGCCTTTTTTTTTTTAAGTTGATGTCTAGAATTCTCTTTATCTTTTGCCTACCCTATTTCTCGATTTCAATTTCATTTAAATCAACCCGAAATGGATCAGGATTAGGAGCAACAAGGATTTTATCCTTTAGATCATCAAAAGCCTCTTCTAAAGATTTCCTAGGAATAAAATCGCATCTTGATTTCTTTCCTTTGGATGGCTTATGGAGAACAGCATGGGTTTTAGTTATAGACACATAGCTTTCTTGTAGATCGACATGTAGGTTTTCAATAGAGGGATTTGATCGACAAGGACTGGAAGGTTTGTTAAAATGTAGAGGTGATTCTATCACGTTTTCAAGTATGGCGAACCCATTTCTCCCCACAAAATCTTGCCAAATATCCCTGAATTTAGACAATTGTGAAATTACCATAATTTGAATTAGTTTCTGATGGAACAGACTATATTGTGCATTTTAATTTTTCTTTTGGTATAATTTGGCCATTTTCTGCAGGCTCCTAAGCAGATAGAATGCCATATTTAAATCAAAACCTAAAAATACCATCAATAAACGGACATGATACAGGAAGACCAGACTGTATCCACCATCACAGGTAACAAACTGCTTGAGTATCAACAACAAATCATGTCATTGTGGTTTAAATAAAACAATTGGTGTACCTTTTACATTGTAACGTGATTTCTTAGAAGCCAAGAGTAGGTGCCAGGGGATGTCTTCGAACTTGAGGTTTTTAAACTAGCGAGCTCCCTCTTGAGGCAGTCTAATAGCCTCTACAATTGAACCCTCGGTCACTTCTAACTATAAATGTCCAATTTTAGCCTTAGTGCCATCGAATTTTTGTGCAAAGGCTTGGGCAACTTTGAGTTTGAAACCTTCAAATTTTTTTATGAACGCATCCCAACCATAATCCACAAGGTCGTCCACAATGTCATCTTGTGAGAGGATATCCTTTGAGCCATTCATCCCGATCCTCACCACAGGCGCCATTGATATGGTCACACAAAAACAACATGAGTAGTGAAGGGTGGGGTATGTTTGAAAACACACGAAAAAGAGGATGAGCTCTGCATATTCAGAAGAGACCTGATACTGAAGGCCTCGAGAGAAAGCCACCATAGAAACCACTTGGAACATTTAGTGGATGCTAAACCAGAGGACGTGCAGAGCAAAAACCACCTTGTCAAATGAATGCCAAACCCATAAATGAAAACTTACCACCTGAGGCAATGAATGCATGCTGGTGTTAGCAGGATGAAGGAGTAATGTTTGAAGGCATGACTGGCAGTCTTGTACCAAAATGATGAGACTGTGATATGACTACAAGGGATAGGATTCATATTTCAAAATACACCAAAGTTTTGTTTAATGCACTATCGTAGATATGGTAATTTGAAAATCAAAAAAATCAAAGAATAGAATGCCTAAGGCATAATCCCAAGGTGGATAACCCATGTGCAAATGGTAAGGGAGTAACCCATAATATGATAGGTTCACAAACTTTTAAGGATCCTGAAAATATTAGATTCCCTTAGGTGTTATCCAATTTATAAAAGGATAGTCCACAAATTGTATCATGCACCCAAACCAGAGCTTGTTCTAATTTCATGCTTACTGTCATGAAATTGAACAAAAGAAATGATATATTAAAATAAATGAACTAATACACACAACTAATCAAATGAATCTTTTCAAAACCAAAAGATGATAGAAAACTTTGCAAACAAAAGGAGTCAGCTACGGAAAATTTTATCCCATTAAGAGGATATTTTACAATGATAAAATTGACATGAATATTTGGTTGCCAACAAGTCCATGGCGAGATAGGTTCTGAGCAAGAGGAGAGTTTGAATTTCAGCCATGAAAAATTTGTTGTCAATCCTTCAAAATGTGCCCATGTTCATGGCAGTGTCTACAATAGAAGGGGATCTCTTCATAGTCTAGAATTTGTGTGTGAGTGTGTCCACCGTCTGTCATTTTGAATTTTTTTTGTAGACCATTTCTGATATTGAGGGAGACAGGGATTCAGGCTACAACCATTTCTCCTTTTTCCTTGAAGGACATATCTGCCTTGATAAACATCCCTAGTTCATTTTCAATCACTTGGACACATTTGGTCGACCAATATTGTGGTGGAAGACCTGGGAAGCAAACCCAGATGGGGATGGTGTCCATCATTTCATTGGTTGCATCAAAAGTGGGTTCACATTTCTTTAAGAGTACTCGGGTAGAATTGATACTCCAACCACTTAGAAAGGATTTTTCGGTTAGGTTGTGGTTGAAACATTTTAGCATAAACCACCCTTTTGAAGGTCGATTAAGTTGTGGAGTACATCCTTGCCAAGAATCAGAGACCCAAGATTGCAAGGTTTTGAAACTGAAGTTTCGGGTGTAAGATTTTCCCACAAGAGTTTTGTCAGCCATGTCTTCGGCTTCTACCATAGTAATGTCCTAACTGAGAACGATATTTGATTCTACTATTACGGCCGAAATACACTTGTTCCTTCTTCTCTTCCTGTGATCGATATTGGGAAGTGGAGTAGTGTCTACTACCGGGGTACCAAGAGTGCCTGAGGAGTCACCCAAAATGTCATCCCATCCATTTAGATTTGAGGGGTCCAAACTAGAGGCTATAATCCCAATCTCATGTTGAACACCAAGGGGAGGGGTATTGCCTGCTCAAGTTCTGTGTAAAAACAGGGAGGGGGGAAACCATGATCTTGG
>JASDQU010282218.1:3284-14669 GCA_032191745.1 Picea mariana
TGTAGAGGTTTTTACATCTTTAATTACTATTCTGAAATATAATTAAGTCATGTGATGAATCACAGGATGGAGATGAGAAACATTGGAGGCACCCCATCACTGAAAGGTATGGATTTTGTTAAGGACTGGTTTAAGGTGATTTTTGGTTGATATATGACTATCATGATATTTCGTAATGAATGTGGAGATCAATGATTTATTTTAGGAAATTTGAATTTAAGATGACAAAGTTATGATGAATCCACGACTGTTAAGGATGCATGGCGGTGGGCACAATTCCCAAGGTATGTCTCTCTAGCCAACACTGTTGCTAGCCTAAATCAATGTAGTACACACTGAATGCGTTGACCCTGAGATTCATCATCCTCTTCATATTCTTCTTGCTCCTCCAAGGAGGTTCGAAACCTCCTAACCTAAACTATAAGGCTACCCCTACATACCTCGACCTACCCTAAACCTAACCTACATCCTAAGCCTAGCAATCCTAAACTCTTAATGGCCTAACGCAAGACATCTATACCTAATCTCTATAGCTCCCTAAAGCTACTAAAGCTACTAACTTGGCACTCAATTTAGGACTAACATAACTATTACAAAGACAGTCCCACCATTTTAATGCTAGATATAGATTCACTCTGACACAGTCCCCCATTCTTGGATGTTTTGGGGCGATTAATATATCATTTGATTTATTACAATGTCTAAAACAACATACCATTGTAACTGTGTTTCATTGTCTCCAAAATTACTCTGTATTTTTCATCTAGGGCATTAACTGACTAAATAAAATAACTTGGATCATGTTCCTTCTAACTAGATTTAGATACTAAGTTCCATATAAGTATACCTTGCAATTGTTGTTGTCACTATGTTTGTGTGTGTTTGTTCTTTTGGTCACTTGTTTATTAAATATTTCCTTGAGCTAATGATATATTTGAACCTGTGACAAGCACACAATTGTAATTATGTTCCCTGTAGTTAAGTGCAACTTATAATCATTTATCATAAATAAGGAAATGATCTTTTTCTTAAATTTGGATTTGAGTCCTAGTTGATGCCATAATTTTGATTTATGTGTTGTGTGGTGAATAATTGTAGAAATGGGAAGAACTTCTTATCATTCAATTGAGTTCAGTAATGAGGTGTGTATTGGGAAGAACTTCCTCAGGACTGTCTACCATTTGACTATCATAAGCTATTTTTTCAGCCCCAACCTACCTAGCGTTGACCTATTTTCATACTAGCTCACCCTAGGATATCTCCCCTTTCATGAGCTAGAAAATCTAGGTATTCATTGACTTGCTGAGGCCATTTACTTGACAATAGATTCATTCATTGGTGTTAATACACTCACTCACTTAAAATATTATATGGATGCACTTTAGTTGAAATTCTAAATCCCTTCATTGGTGTAAATCCTTTGATTGGTTTTATGGTAGCACCCAACGACCGTCATATACATTTGTTAGGTGGACACCATTGGCACAATATTGATCAAAATACCCAACAATACAGAGCTGTAAAATATGTAGGAAATGGCCATATCTACGATTACAACTTGTCAAATTTTCCACATTCTTTTCGTACAATGATAGCCTACCTAGGAGTAGCAACAATACCCCAAATCACCCTTCAGTTAACATGAAAAGTTTGGCAATGACTTGTGAATAAAGTTTAGTTAATTAGTAGATGCTTGTCTATGAGTTGCAATGGATGCTCATGGATGCATTATGTTACATGTTGATGGTGTAGTATGTTTTCATATTCACCTTGATATAATTTTCAAAAATTACGAGTTTGCTTACTAAATTTTACTCTTATTATCTTGAAAGAAAAGCTTCAATAAACCAACATTTTATTCATGTTTTTGGTGCTTAGAAATATTTTTAAATTACTCTCAAACTCAAATCCTTGTTTGTGAGGACTGAAATCAAATATCATGAAAATGTACTATATCTTAACTAATTTTGGAAGTTGGGCAGTCCAAAGAGTTAGAAATTTTGCATCTTATTCATGTTTTTGGTGCTTAGAAATATTTTAAAATTTCAGATCAGTTTTAATCAAGGGGAAGAAACAAATAGCATTAATATGTAAGTTTTGTGCTCCATGACAGAGTCAATACTATTATGGGTGTTGTTCACAACTAAATTTTTTCTTCTTTTTGTTATTTAAATTATTTGTGAGTTTCTATTTGAATCGGTTGCAATTTTATATGTTTACCTTTCAGAATGTCCAATGGTGCTTATCTCTTCTTATTTTGGCAAGACCCATGCTCAAAACGCTAGAATTTTTATAAAACCTTAGGCCTCAAAACCCTAGAATTTGTCTAAAACCTTAGGCCTCAATTATAGATAGATGAATTTCTTTTGGAAAAAGATAAGAAAAATTCATGTATTCAGAAGTGGAGGGGAGTATCAAGAATCTCTAGATTGAGTGAGTGAAGGAGTATAAGATTAGGGTTGTTTTGGGACCATTAGGACCTTTGAGGATGGATCCATGGTGGAAATTCCTAATGTATATGCACTATGTGATAACTCTCACTAATACATGCATGATGGAAAATATTAGTTGTGTGAGTTGTACTAGAAAAAAAAACTGTGTATGTGCATTATTGGCATGTGTGAAAAGAGAAGGATTAGGGTGATCATCGTTAAGATATGCTAGAGAATCTATAGATTTTCTATGTATATGTCATTTATAAAGGGACAAAATCTATGCAAACCAATATTTCGAGATCATGGAGGAGTTATTGGATATATTGGTCTGCACACAAATAAGAGTGGTAATTCTATATTAGATACATTGTGTTGACTATTTTGAATTTTTGTCGCTTGTATTTCCATTTGGTCACAAACTTCATCCTTCGTTTGACCTTTTTAACTTCAGGTTGGGTTGATCTAGAGACTAATCTTCGTCGTTCTACCAACTCAGCGTGGTTTATTGACTAAGTTTGCCAAGGTTGTCTTGGTCTCTCTTGCGACTAATATTAGTCATTTGACCGACTAACATTCTTCGCTAGCCAAATGTTTCCCTATTGTGAATAGGCTTCTTGTCCTAGTTGCTAGACCGAAGAATATCCATGTGTGGTCGCTAGACTGACGAAAAAAAAAATCATCTTGGTCACAACAACGACCCTCTTCGAACGAAACTTCGTCTCTACTTCGTCACAAAATTGTTCAAATTTAATAGTGAAGCCAGTGGCGCCAGCCCCTAATCGCCCATACCCCAAGTGTCTTCTATACAAGTGGTAAGTTCGATACTACCTTCTCATGCTAGTTTTGTTCTAGTACAATTAGTTAGTCAGTCATAGCCAGGAAGTGTGAGTACAGGGAGGATATTGGGATCCCTTGGTAGATTGCAAGCAAGACCATTAGGTTTTATTTTGATAAGAACAACAAGATCAACAATGGATGGCCATGCGGGAGGTTCAATTTCCTGATACCCATAATTTTGGGGTAAGGGACATGAAGATGTTGAGCAGCACTGGTTCTTGTGTGAATCCATCTGGAGATATAGAGGGACTCTGGATGCGAATAAGTTGGTTGAGTTCCAGACTACCTTGAGAGGTCGTGCTCTCAAGTGGTACATGAAGATCATTGAGACAGGAGTGCCAGGAATGCAAGGTCAAGCATTCACACTTGGATAGTTACTTATAAGGTTCATAGAGGATTTCAAACTACCTTAGTTAGAACAACAAGCTCTGTCTGAGTTGCGCGAGATCCAGTAGTGGGAAGTCGAATCATCCTGGGAATACAGCTAGAAGTTTAAAGATTCTATAGAGAGGTTAACACATCCAATCCATGAGTAACATCAAAGGGAATGGTATATATAGGGATTTTTACCTTTGACTCGGATTCCCCTAACGCAACAACGGATAACCACCTTAACAGACACCTTGGAACAATCGATGAAGATTGAAGCCATGGTGGGATATCCAGAGAGCCTGAGAGTGACCAGACCCCATATAGATGCGAACTTGGTGCAAATACAAGGGAGAATATCGACGCTTACATAAAATATTCAAGACCTGACAATACTTAGACTAGGATGACCGCAGGCCTGGTGCACCGAATATTATACAGAAGGACATCTGGTGAACGAATGTCCATGAATGAGGGGAATAGGACCTCCTTAGAATCCGATGGGACCCCCACTAGGACCCACGGGAGGATTTGCGCAAGTTTCTATGAACTTACCATTCCATAACCCCACCCCATATCATGCTTTTCTAGGACGCCGAGCAACACCAGTAGCTATGTATTGTGAAATCTGTCGAATCCATGGGCATGGGCCAAGACAGCGCCCCATTTGGCATAAATATTCAATAGTACCAAATACAATACACTGTGAGTTCTACGCATCTACCACACACACTACCAATCAATGTAGGGCGTTGGATGCAATTGCAGATAGGATGGAATGAACAACATTCAGGGTGAATGAAAACCCTCAGGGACCAGGAAGAGATCAAGGAGGTGGATCTGGAGGATACTTTAGAGGAGGAATAATTGGGGGAAGAGGGACAACAATATGTTATAACGGAAATGAGAAAGATCACATGGCTAGATATTGTCCTCATCCTAGGCGCCCATGGTTCTCTCTCTACAGAACCAATGGGAACGCAACTGAATACTGCCCATAATTAATTGCAATATGGTAAGATAGGGTACGACAACAAGGAACTAACCTCATCAGTTTTGAAATCAAGAGAGTTATTAAGGGACAATTTCCAAATCTCAACACCGTTAGTCGAGGAGGAGAAAAGACAAGAGCTGATGCTGACACTCTACCCCAGATCCAGAAAGTAGCACCTAAATAAGACAGGTATGACCCTCTAAAATAGAAAAAGTTCTTTAAAGATGCCATAGAAGTATTTCATAATATTCCTAGCCATGAGATGCGAGCGAAAACTCTTCAGCCTATTGTTTATCCTAAGATCGCACAGGTCCCTGCTTCACCCCCTGCACCTAGGAACCCTGTAGTCATACCGAGACAAACCAAGCAACCTCTGAATGTAGTTGACCTTTGGTTTCAACTATTTTTGACATTCTTGGGAATGATCAACTAACAGAGAAGTTTT
This sequence comes from Picea mariana, assembly GCA_032191745.1. Classification (NCBI taxonomy): domain Eukaryota; kingdom Viridiplantae; phylum Streptophyta; class Pinopsida; order Pinales; family Pinaceae; genus Picea; species Picea mariana. The sequence continues at coordinate 8,365 of JASDQU010282218.1, forward strand.
GCAATGTGCTATACCTAGTTTTAGGGAATTAAGAACCCATAGAAGAAGGAATAAGGGATAATCTTCCTGAGAAGAGTACTCATAGAGTGCAGAGAAGAAAAGTATGAATTGGAAAAGAATTCATACTAGTAGCCCCGTTAGATGAATTTGATATTAAGGATGTCATGTTGGATTTGGAATCTGATGTGAACATTCTACCTAAGAAGACTTGGGAAGCCTTAGGAAAACCTAGGCTGACATATTCCCCAATTCAGTTAAGAATCGCCAATCAATATTGTATTTTCCCCATAGGAAGACTGTAGAATGTGGAAATAGATGTTGCAGGAGTAAATACAGTGGCTGACTTTGAAGTGATTGATATCATGGGAGATAAGGACCCTTACCCTGCACTACTTGGAATTGGTTGGGTCTATGACAACTATGTAGTAACTGACTTGAATAAAGACACCATGACCTTTGAGGCTAATGGAATCAAGGTATTCAACCCTTAGATCCATATATAGGACCCAGATATACAGAGCCAACAGATAATAATATGGAGGGAGAAGACTTGGACCAGTTGTACACCGTAATAGTAGGAACAAGAGATGGTTATATAAATCCTACTGCTGATGGATCAGTAATTTAGAAAAGCATATAGTAAACAGACGAAGATTCATAATTTTCTTTTGACAGTTGGAAATAAGGGTCGTATGAAATATTCTCAAGAATATGTGCAACTGTCAGAGTAACTGGATGGGTTGGGACTGAAGTCAAAGAACACCCAGTATATGATGGCACCCCAAAACTCGATAGTTTTCTACTCAACATGGAAGAAAAGGTAATAGAGGATCAAAGAATCTCAGTACTAGATGTAGCCTTTCAGGACACCGCTGCTAGATGGTGGGCCAATCATAAAGCCTTACTCAGAGATTGGTACGATGTGAATCAAGACATCAAGTATAGGTTTCAGAACAAGGAGAATATGGAAGCAAATATGCAGACTGATTTACAAGTTGCACAACTGTTCAGTGGAGAATCTGATCCTAAAGCGCATATCGAACAGTACGTGACACGATGGAAAGTTGTGGAAATACCTTCTTGATTAGGGTTCATGTATTTTCTGACTCTCTAGGACCAATCCCAAAATCTTGGTTCATACACGAGGAAACCTGAATATAGACCAATGACTGGAAGACGCTAGCAGCTCATTTTTGCAAGGACTTCTCATTTACAAGTAAGTAACTTGAGCTTGAAGTAGTCCTGCAAAATATTAAATAAGTTCTTTCTATAGATAATAGTAATTAGAAATCAAACCAAGTGGTATGTCCAAAGCATAGCTGGGAACTTCAGACCAACCTTCACCTTCCCTTAACCGAGAAGCCTATATAATGCAATTAGATTAGATGGGATTCATAAATCCTATATGACTTAAAGGAATTAAGGAACCTGGCCATCAAAGAGATAGAAGGGAACAAAGAAATCTATAACACCATACCCAGTCAGACCGATAGTTCCTACAATCACCCATTAAAATTGCACAAAGAAAATATAGGGACCAAAAAGAAACCTAATATAGCCATGGTGGGAGACTATTGTGATGATAAATCTATTCAAGAGATACAGATCATGCTGTGGGAATATGAGGATTTGTTCCCAAAGAATTTTTCAGAGTAAAGGGGATCAAAGGAGTTATCGGAGAAATGAAAATCGAATTGAAACCAGGATCCAAGCCTGTGAGACATAGACCATACCATATTAACCCTAGAGTAAAAGAGAAGGTTAAGAAGGATATAGATAAGATGTTGGAAGCATGACTCATTTTCACAGTAGAAGAAGCAGAATGGGTCAAACCAATAGTTATCCAAACAAACAAAGGAACATAGGATATCAGGGTCTATGTAGACTATAGAAGCCTTAAATCTGCCTGTGTACATGACCCTTTCCCAAAACCTTTTACTGACGAGGTGCTAGAACAGGTTGTGGGGAACGAAGCATACTCATTCAAAGATGGATTTTCAGGGTACCACCATGTCAGGATCATCGAAGAGGACAAAAAGAAGACCACATTCATAACATAATGGGGATCTTTTGCATACAATGTGATGTCATTTGGCTTAAAGACGCTCCTGCAGTTTTCTCTAGGATTGTAATAGAAACTTTTAGAGAGTTCATTCACAAGTTTATAGAATTCTATATGGATGATTGGACGATATATATCTTGCTTAAGGAACATGTAGCACTACTATAGATAATGTTTGACAGATGTAGAGAATTTCAGATCTCATTGAATCTCAGAAAGTGTATCTTTTATGTACCACATGGGAATTTGTTAGGCCACATAATCTTCCGAGAAGGAGTATTGGTAGATCCAGCCAAAGTTGTGGTTATTGTGAACATGCCACCACCTATGAATGAAAATCAGTTGTGCTCCACACTGGGACACACATGGTACTATCACAGGTTCATCAGAGGATATACCAACATTACTGCACTTCTGGAGAATCTATTGAAAAAGGATGAGATGTTCCAATGGAACCCAGAATGTGATAAAGAATTCTAGACACTCAAAGAGAAGCTCATCACAACACCAATTCTGATATTCCCAAACTGGGAAAATGAATTTAACGTCCATGTAGATGCTTCAGGAATTTCCTTAGGAGCTATCTTAACGCAACCTGGAGATGGATCCATGGATCATCCTATCTACTTTACGAACCGGAAGTTGTCACAATATGAGCACAACTAAACAACAACAAAAAGGGAGGGTTTAGCCATGATTTATGCTTTGCAAAAATTTAGACATTATTTGTTAGGTTCTCATTTTAAGTTCTTTACCGATCATTCTGCATTGAAATATCTAGTTAACAAACCTTTGTTGGAAGGGATAATTTGTAGATGTTTGTTTTTATTTCAGGAATTTTCTTTTGAAGTTATTGTTAAGCTGGGAAGATGCAATGTAGGGCCTGATCACCTATCCATATTAGAGTCAGGGGAAAGTGGCAGAGTAGTTGATGATCAGCTCCCAGATTCAGAATTGTTCCAAGTTGAGGCCATACCAGAGTACCTGGAGGACATAGAAGCCTTCTTAAGTATAGGGGTCTGGCCAGAAACATATTCTACAACCCATAAATGCCACATGGTTGTTAGAGTAGTGGATTACCAATTGATCGTGGGAAAATTGTATAAACCGGGACTAGATAGTATCCTCAAAAGATGTGTCCTGGATCATGAAAGACATGATATACGTTGGGAATGCCACAGTGGAGTTGTGGGAGGTCACTTAGGAGGAAAGGACACTGCATAGAAAGTTCTAAAAGTTGTACTTTGGTGGGAAACGCTCTTCAAGGATGCAAAGGTATATGCTAGATCATGTGATGTTTGTCAAAGAGTAGGTAATCCATCACGACGAGATGAATTACCACTTCAACCAGTTCGAGCTCTACAAGCATTTGAGAAGTGGGAAGTTGACTTCATTGGACCAATCAACCCCACAGCCAAGCATTCAAAGGCCAGGTACATCATCACTGCAATTGACTACCTTACACATTGGGTTGAGGCAGCAGTTGTTCAAGATTGTTCAACTGATATTTCTTTTAGGTTCATTTTTGAGAATATTATCACTCGATTTGAATGTCCTAGGAGCCTAGCCAGTGATCAGGGAGAACATTTCATTAGTAGCACTATAGAAAATCTTACAACAGATTTCATGATCCAACATCACAAAAGAAACCCCTACCACCCGCAGGCCAATGGAACAGTGGAAGCATTCAACAAGATCCTGGAGAGAGGGTTGAAAAAATTCTATTGTGCAAATTGAGAAGATTGGGAAGATAGAGTTCTAACAGTACTATGGGATTACAGGACAACCAAAAAAAAAATCCATAGGTACACGCCATTCGATCTGGTTTATGGGAAAGAGGCAATGGTTCCTGCAAAGTTTATCACTCCAAGTTTGTACATTGCACAAATCACACATATGTCGGAGGGAGAATTAGTTGCACAGAGACTTATGGATCTACAAGAACTCGAAGAGACCAGATTTCTAGCAGACTTCCATCAGTCAGTTGAAAAAGAAAGACAAAAATCTTGGCATGACAGACATATTAAGACCAAGGTATTTAAGCAAGGAGACAAGGTTCTACTCTATGATAGTCGCTACCAGAAGCATCCTGGCAAATTTCACATGCATTGGTTGGGACCATTTATAATTGAGGAGATTCGACCCTCAGGAGTAGTCAGACTCACGCAACTGGATGGTATGTTGTGGCCAGGTTGGGTGAATGGTGCTCGCATGAAACCCTATATGTCTCAAAACTGAGTAAAATAGACCATTTCTCTAGTCCGGAGCATGTAAAATAGTTAGATTTGAGTTTTCTGATTTTTTTTTTTGGTAAATTCATTTAATAAAGTCGATGTGTGCAGTGTTGCATTGTGACACATAGTTCATTTTATTTTTAAGTGTTGTTTGATACATAACTAATGAATCATTAGTGCAGGATCCAAAGCGTAAAAGAAACCATTAATGACAGTCATTAATATGATGGGGACCCTCTTTTTGGTCGGAGGGAGAACGAATCCGAATACAGCCTAAGTCCATGTGCTACATGGACCCAATCTAGTCACAGTATTTATTTCCATTACGACACCCTGTATGAATTCATTTAAGCCATAAAGCCATGATAAGAAAATATGCCATCAAAATTTGTGCTGGGATTCCCACTCGTCAAATGGAAAGGTATGAAACTGGCCACATCCCTATCCCACTCACGCAAGTAAATGCCAAAATCACCTGATAGGATTTACCCCGTTAAACCATCCCATCAGATAAATCATATCCATTTACGTCCATACAGTCATGATGAATCGTAGTTATTTCTAAACTTGCCCGCTAAGCCAAGTATAAGCCTCTGAGAATTTTCCATAGCACCCATCATTTTCAAAAGAGATTAGTAATTTTTGAATTCTGAAGAGCGAGCAATTCTATACAATTGTGAAACCCATAGTCGTGACCCTAGTCCTTAGCTTTCCATAGAATTTGTGATAACTCAAAATCCACAATGCTGAGAGCCACAGCAAGCCGAAGCTCCATGTCTAAAGCAGTACCATACGAGCCCTGCGAGCCCCGAGTTTAGGTCATGGGAGATCTCAAGGGGAAGGTGGAGTAGGTTAAGCTCCTCGATCTTGACCTAACAGATCCAGTTTTTTTCCCCCAGATGAACATAGATGTCTTCTGGGAGATGGATCCAGACGTGTTGGGAGGCATGCAATTTGTGCCAAAAATGGAATTTGTCAACTTATTCAACTCGGCCATCATGAACCTCAGAGACCTACCAATATTCAGTACCATTGGTGAGGTTGTGCGGTGCACCAAATTTATGATAAGTAGGGTGCATGACAGGAGTCTCTGGTTGGATAGGTGGTATCCAATCCATGTTGAAGACATCCATTAGCATACTGGATTGTCCTTGGAAGGATAATATGTGTCGAAAGGATTCTAGGGTCCTGGCAAGCACGACAAAAATAAAGGAGAGCTTAGCTTGTATGAAAAATTCAACACAAAGAGGGGGGGACACACAACAATAATCAACCCCATATTACCAAAGACAGTTAGGATTGGATATTACATCATAGCCAACAAGGTTATGAGATCATACTACAAGGGAGAATGCATGCTCGATGCATTATCAGTAGCAGACTTTTGCGCTAACGATGTTGCATTCAATTGGTGTAGTTACCTGCTAGAGGAACTACTAGTGGCATACAAAGAAGCGCAGGAGAAGGGAGGAACCTTCACCTACGGATATCTATTGATGGAATTTGCAATGTTAAAATGGAAGCCACCTATAGGAATACCTTCGACACTACCATACAAGGGGCGCATGGAAAAGATGCTCGAACCCTAGAAGTCTAGGATGGATTTGGAGAATGTCACTTTCAACACCACAACGTTTTCTAAGTGGCACAATGGCCTGATAGACACAACAAAGAGGCTACGTATTCCGCAGGAGCTCCTCAACTGCAATATGAGAAACATTTCCTTCAATATGAATCGACACCATATGTTTGTATGGCTGAGGCATGTTAGCAGGGAAGATTTCCATACAAGGATGTTTCCATTCTATCTGGATGAGGAGTCCTTTAACAAAGAGGTAATGGCATGGCCAAGACTTAAACGCAACCTACGCAAGTCGGGGATGCACTATATTTTTCCTGTGGAGCTGCTGAAGAACAAAGGCAAAGAAGCATGGGTAGGACCGAGCTCAGGTCCAGAGCCACAGAAGAAATAAGATCTGGCACAGTGTTTCAGGATTAATCCGTAAGTG
>JASDQU010282222.1:0-14714 GCA_032191745.1 Picea mariana
CGGACAAGAAATGTTACTAACATTTAGGCTCCATGGGGGATAGAGTCATCCCTGTGATGCTCTAAGGACTCATTTTGCAGCTCCAGTGCCTTGCTGTTGGGCTATGGGGTCATTTATTTAAAACTTAAAGACGGAAAGAAAAACAATATTTACAACCGCGAAAGAGCCCTGTGTGGCTCAAGAGAAAAATCTTTTTAGGAAATGCCCATTCACAGGGCCGTTGAAAACTTATTTATCCTTCAAATCCCATAACCTGTAGGTGTTATTCGAGAATACTTCAGAGACTTTGAAAGGCTCGATCCACAGGGCTTCGAATTTTCCATGCTTGCCCTTATCCTGTTTAGGAGAATCCCATTTTAGTACCAGGTCTCCTATCCAAAACTCTTACTTCTTGGCCTTCTTATCAAAAACCTGCTTGATCCTTTGTTGATGGTCCTGAATTCTGCCCATTACCTGCTCCCTGGCCTGCTGGACTTCCACTAGCTGATGAATTCTTCTGATCATGTCATCAGGCTCCTCTTGATGATCCTGGAGGAATTTTGCTACGGGAATGGCTAAATGAGAAGGAAAAACAACCTCTGCTCCATAGACTAATTGGAAAGGAGAGATGCCTATAGATATCTTCGTGGTCACTTAATCGGCCCAAAGAGAAAATTTCAATCTTGAATGCCAGGCCTTCTTGTTAGAGGACTCTGCTAAACCATTGCCCTAGGGATAGTATGGGGTGGAGTGAATCGGTTTGATATTGAATTGCTCACAGACCTTGGCTAACAGCTCAACCTTGAAAGAGGATGCGTTATCAGTGACAATCTTACTCGAGTAGCCGAATCTTGTGATGAGGTCTTCCAGGAATCCAATGATTACCTTATGGGAAGCACTCCTGGTGGGGATAGCTTCAATCCATTTGGTGAAGAAATCAGTAGTAGTTAAGATCCATTTGTGTTGCCCACTGGAAGCGAGGTGAATTTCTCCAATGAAATCTAGGCCCCATTGCTGGAAAGGTCCTGAAACAACCAGAGGATTTAACGAAAAAGACTTGAGCTGTTGTTTTCCCACAAATTTTTGACATTTTATGCAGGCTCTGACCCTTTTGCAGACGTCAGTAAATATGGTGGGCCAATAGTATCTATCCCTGAGGATTTTATAGGCTGTGGTTTTCCAGAAATGATGCCCTCCACATAGGCTGTCGTGAAATTCAACCATGATCCTGTCAGCCTCCTGCAGATCTACACATTTCAAAAGCAATCCCAAGGGGTCTTTCCAATATAAAACTTGATCGTTAAGGTAGTACCTGACTGCTTTGAGCTTCAGGGCTCTTGCCTTGTTCCTTTGCAGGCCGTCTGGAGGCCACAACTCTTGCAGAAAATATATGACATCCTTATACCAGGGACATCGAGCCAATGGGGGCTCTCTTTGAGGGTCTATTTCAGACAACCGACCCTGCTGAATCCCTAAGCATTCGTTGATGAAACTTACCCCAAAATCTTGGCAATTGGCTTCAGCCAACAACTTGGCTAAACCTTGACCTTTGATTAATTTGGTGGGCTTTATTTCCAGGTCAAATTCCAGAATCGTGGCTATCCACTTACTCCTTCTCCCGTCTATGTCAGGTTAAACAAGAATGTCTTTAACATCAGCTGAGGGGACATAGGGAATTACTTTTGACTGTAGGATATAGATTCTAAATGCCTTGAGAGCCTTTACCAGGGCATAGGCCTGCTTCTCCATAGCATCATACCTGACTTCGACATCTCTCAATGCTCGACTGAAATAGGCAACAGGCTGCTCTAGCCCAATCTTGTTTGTCTGTAATAAAACAACGGCCAATGTGTCAGGTGAGGCAAAGGAGAAAATAACGAAATCCTTTGAGTAATCGAGACTGATAAGAACGGGGGATTTAGATAGGGCCTTCTTTATTTTCTCAAAGGAATTTTGTGATTCAGAAGTCCACCTCACTTAATTTCCTTTCTTTAACATGGTTGTTATAAGTTTTACCTCCTCAGCAAAGTTAGGCACAAACCTCCTCGGAAAATTAATCTTACCAAGGAAAGATTGGACCTCCTTCTTGGACCTTGGGATTGATAAGGCTTGTATCGCCTCAACTTTGCTAGGATCGATCCTGACTCCTTCCGCTGATACTATGTGGCCTAGTAACTTTCCCTCCTGCATGGCGAACAGAGATTTATTGGGGTTTAATGAAATGCCAAAACTCCTGCATTTCAGGAAAACCTTGCTGAGATGACAACAATGTTCTTTATCAGATTTTGAAAATATTGTGATGTCATCCAGATAGACGACCACAAATTTATCCTTTTCCCCAATGAAAGATATGTCCATGGCACGTTGAAATGTTGCCCCTACATTCATCAATCCAAAAGGCATCTTGGCATACATGAATGTGCCCCATGGAGTGGTAAATGTTGTCTTTTCTCTATCCTCAGGCAGAACAGAGACTTGATTGTAGCCAGAGAAACCATCGATCATGGACATCCTTGATGCCCCTGTTACCCTCTGCAGTATACGTTCCATCTTTGGCAAGGGGTAGTTATCCTTCCGTGAGCTTCTATTTAGGTTTTTGAAGTCTACACAGAGTTTGATTTCTCCATTCTTTTTTCTTACTGGTACTAAGTTGGCCACCCACTCTGAGTATCTCAGTGGCACAATTATTTGGTCCTGTAACAGCTTCTTCACCTCCCTCTCCATGATAGGAAACATCATAGGATTGATCTTTCTCAGCTTCTGTCTAAATGGCTTTGCCTCCCTTTTCAATGGGATTTTATGCTCGATGACAGAAGTGTCATACGTTTTGAGGTCTTCGTAGGTCCAGGCAAAGACATCAACAAATTCCCTCAAAAGTCCAGTGTATTCATACCTCTGCTCCTTTGTCAGGACTTTTGACAATTTGACATACTTGGGCTCACTCTCAGTGCCAATGTTGCATTGAATGGTACCAGCATCATCCTCTGAGATTTCTCCTTTTAATGACACATCATTTCTATCAAAAATCCTTTCCAAAGGAACCAGTCCCCTTGGAATATGGTTTTTGGGGAGCTGCACAACGTTACGCTCTTCTATTTTACTTAGAAACTTACCCCCATCAAGCTCTTCTCCAGAGACAGAATCTTGGTCAATATGCATCTTTGAAAATTCTTCGACAGTCTCCAAGAATTTCTTGATCTCGAGATCATCCTCGAATGCCTTCCAATGTTTGACGTTGTCAGGTATGGAGGGCCTGTATTTTACTTCCACATCATATTTGAATTTGGGCGGCAAGGGTACTTTGAAATTGCTTGCTGATGTAGCCAAGGAATCTGCCATTGTGTTCTTCTCTCTTGGGACAAAATAAATGTTGAATGCTAAGAAGAAACTGTCAATTAAGTCCCATACCTCATTTCTGTAGCTTCTGAGTCGAGGATGCTTAGCTTGATAATCATTTATGATATGTTGGACCACCAACTCTGTATCTCTGAACACTGCTACTTCCTGAATTCCCATTTCCCTTGCGGCTCTCAATCCTAGGATAAGAGCTTCATACTATGCCACATTGTTGGTAGCTTCAAATTCTAGTTTGCATGATAGAGATATGGTTTCCTGAGCAGGTGACACAACAAACACCCCAACACCAGCGCCTTCTCTAGAAAAGGCTCCATCAAAGAACATTTTCCAGATGGGGTAGATGGAGGGAGGAAATTTATGGGAAGTGGTGGGTGGCTTTCTAAGTTTTAGATGAGGCTCGGGAGCATTAGTGAGTTGTAGTACAATGGAACCTAAATCAGTGTCCAGGGCGAAAATAGGATGGTTGGTAGGGTTGGCCTCATCACTAATTATATAGGCCAACTGGGCTTCCCTGTATAGCCTCCTATGTTCTCCTCCAAACACTGGGATAGTTGCATATGTGAGGTCCATCTGCAAAGTTCCCCCCAGTCTTTTTATCCAAGATCTTGATAACAGCATACCGAACTTGGGGGGGACATCATCCACCACAATATCCATGACCACGCTTTTCATGGGCAACTGAAACAAGGTCAGGACCAGGTCTTTGATAATCCTAGACATTGAACCTTTCTGGAGTCAAAGGAATAGAGGTCATGATAGGCTCGGGTGACTTCTAACCCTAACTCTTCCATGACAGTTTTGGGAATGAGGTTGTGAGAAGCCCCCGAATCCATCAAGCAGTTGTGCAGTACCTTGTCATGTATGTTCAGGGAAGTGTAGAAGGGAGGGGATGAGTCATTCCTATCTTCTACCATAGGACCTAGAATAATTGAAGGCTTTTCATCTTGCAAATTGATGGAGTCTATGGGAAGGCATAAGACCTCAGACTGTAAAATCTCAGAGAAGCATTTCTTGAATCCTTCATGTTTAATCAATTCGGTCAGGGGCACAGGGATTCTGATCTTTTGAATTTCATGCTCAAAATTAAAAGAAGATGTAAGCTTCGGGATTTCTTTTATTTCGGGCACATGAATCTGGACTATGGGAGAGAGGGGTTGGGGCTTCTTACCTATGTGACTGTTCGCTACTTCATTAGCAGGTTTCTCTATTCTAGTGGTCTGCTCAGGAACATCAGGTGCTACTATCTTTTTCTTAGACCTCAGGTCATACCTGCCTTGGCTGCCACTAGCCTTGTCTCCCTTGCTCAGTTCGTTTAGCTGACTGTCCATGAGAGACTCCTCATATGATGATTGAGTGAGATGAAGAAAAGGAGGAGTGTCTCTGAAGCAATGGATTCCAGGATCAAGCTCCTTTGTTTCCCCTTCTTCCCCCTTGGCCACAAAATTGTTTTGAAAGGGGGCCTGAATTTTTTGGTCTTCTCTGTCTCTTCTCATCTCTCTTTGCACAGTCGGAGGAGCAATATTGTTTGGCCTCCTGAAACCTCCTTTGTTTTCGGTGTTTTGAAAGCCCTTGTATGATTGCCTACCCTCGACCTTCATTCTCTCCATCTCTACAGACAGAGACTTCACCATTTTGGTTAGTTCATCCACTTGAGGGTGGGGCACCGATGAGCCAGAAGTTGAGGTTTCCAATCTTCCCTTTCCTCTATATGCGTCGGATTTGCTTCTCAGTCTATCAGCTGCTAACACATTAGATTCCACCTCTATGGCCGCATCTTGCATTTGATCTAAGGAGGTGGCTCTTCTTTCTCTCAATAAAAGACAGAAATCAGGGCCAAACGCACTAACATAAGAAATCTTGGCCGAGGCTTCTGAGGGTTTTATTTCGGCAGGAATTTTATTATACATCTTATTGAATCTTTTGGAGAAGTCAAAGACAGACTCTCCTTCCATATTCTTTAGAGACCCGAAATCTGTCATATAATACATGAAATCCTTCCTATCTCCCCACTGCCTCAGGAAAGCACTATCTAGGGCTTCGATCCCAGCAATAGATCTGGGGGGCAACCCTCTAAACCACTTCCTCACCTCACCATCCAGGCTCTAGACAAAGACTCTCATCCAGACATCTTCATTTTCAATATTCAGGTTTTCTGCATAACTGTAGAAAGAAACCAGGTGCTCTTCCACAGTTATGTCCCCTTCTTCAGTGAACTTGGGCATATACTTCAAGTAATCTCCAGTAGGGAGAGGATTCATAGGATGAGGTAGGATTAAGGGAGCATATCTGGCAGCGACTATGGCGTCCATTCTGTTTAGAGGGGGATCAGCACCAGCCATAGGAATATTGGGTGGAGGAGAACTTGGAGGAGAAGGAGTTCATGAAGGGGCTACTGGGAATGAGTCTCGAAGTGGAGTGGGAAACAAAAGGGGATTTAAGGAAAAGGTTAATGGGCTCAAGTCAGTAGATGCTCCTCTTTGCGTAGGAGTGGTATTAGTAACAAGAGGAGGAGTGGTAAATATAGGAGTGGGGAAATATTCTGCGGTTCTGGGTCTACGCCAAGGTACAGCTTCAGAGGAGAGGGGAGTGACAAGTATTTCTCCATCCGATCCCAGGCCAGGAGGGGAAAACTCAGCAGGAACACTCCCGAAATTCAGGAAATAGGAAACCTCAGAAAGAGGTCGGTTAAGAAACTAAGGAGGAGAAAGTGGAGTTCCTACAGAAGGAGATAGCGGATTACCCAGTTCGGCGATGAAGACTTCTTCTTCAGAGGCCTTTCCTTTTCTGAGAACCACCTCCGGATTAGCTTCAGGTGTAGCTAGAGGCAACTGTGGATGGGACCGAGTGTTTCTACCTCTGAAAGCCACAATTAACATGGCAGGTTCGCCATAGTGGATTCATCACAATGGAGTCGCCAGGTGCACAGTAGCAATCTTCAAAGGCTCTGATACCCGATGCACCTTCAGAATCAGAGGAAAATTTTCAACTTCGTCCTCGACAGCGGCGCCATAAATGTTAGCATCATAAGTCACTCCTGTATTGCTTGTAGGAGCAGAGCCCGACGCCCATCATATTTTATGTCACGATTTAATAAATGGGGGTGGTCAAATGGCAAGAGACCCAGGAAAGCAACATTGACACAGGAACTGGGGTTTGGTATGTAGAAAGCAAGGGAGGTCTTGATCCAACTTTCGTCAGTAAATTGATTAAAGGGTGGTAGATGGAAGACTTATGAGAAGGGTGAACAATACTACCTCGGGCAATAGGTCTTCGGAAGCTTGAGGAAGAAAAACTTAGAAGCCAAGATCCTCTTGGTCCCAAGTTTCAAGGAACTGAAAGGTGGCTCGATTGGATCCTCCAATTCCGAGTCATTCAGTGTTGAGAAAGCACAAGAACTGATTAGAAACCCTGGGACTATTATAGTGATCCAACCTACATCAACCTATAACAACGCAACTCGACTGGATCCTCTAATTCCGAGTTGTTCTAACACAGTGTAAACAAAGGGATGGAAAAAGAAGCTGACATCCATAAAGTAAGAAGTCTCAAATGCCAATACATAACTAGAGCGATCAACGCTTCATCAAAACATACAATCGGGAGCCTAGCTCAACCATCCATCATTACAAAATACAAAAACTGAGTCTATATACTCAGAAAAATTCTCCTAATAGAGGCGTGCTCAGTTATCCAAGGCTTGGTGTCCCTTCAGTCAAATTCAGATGGATATCCTTTGTCAGACGCCACCTTAACTGTGCATGGCTCCTACAAGGAGAGGTATCTAAGCCATTAAGTGTCGAGTTAGCATGTGCAGACCTCTTTGGCTAGTCGACGACTTGACCTGGCTTCTTTGACAAATCGGTACACAAGACCCTCTCGAGCAGATAGCTTGCCAGACCCTCCATACTTTACACTTAATGAATGAGGAGAGGTTTCAACCACCCCTTCTCACCTTCATTTACTCCAAGCAAAAAATAGGATTGAGATTGGGTCCGATGGCACCTGAAGGTCACGATGATCCCTTTTGTGGCTGAAATCGACGCCTTTGGCCCCCTTTTGCACAACTCTTTTCATTTCCCAAGTGACCATGGGCTGTGACCCTGTGTTTACTCTCGAAGGCGCTTTCGGCGTTCGGGAATAGGAAGGGGATGATCCTTTCTCATCAGAGTCACGATGAGAGAAACGTTGAGATGGCTTAACTGGGCGCCATGCGTCCCTCCCATATCTGACAGTTGCGAACTCACTCGGCAATGCTGCAGGCCCTGGGTCCTGGATGCACTCGGTACCTCGTGCCTCGGGAATATGGAGGAATTGCTCCTTGTGCGTCGGAGTTGCAATGGGAGAAAAAGTGGGGGGCCTAATCACGCACTACCTGCTCCCTTTAGATGGATGGCTGAGACTGTCCCGTGATACTGCGGGCCCGACTCTGGGCATTTTCGTCACTTTCAGGGTTCAGGGTTTCGAGATGTAGAATGACATGGAACCTTCACCCTTCGAACTTATGAATGTCGAAAAGCCGACGTGACTCGATCTCATGCCACGTGTCCTCTGGATGAATGGCTTCTATCCATTCCTGCATGCAATATGGGCGCTATCTGTTGCGCTAATCTCAGTGCAACTCTGCTAAATGCGAGTTCCCGCTGACCGCTGATCTGCTCTTATGGGTTAATCTGGACCGTTGATGATATAACCTCGCCCGCTTACTTGCTCGGAAGCCTAAACGATATTTTTCGTGCTGCACTCAGGTGCTTCTCATGAAACTTGTAGACCTGAACACTCTTGTGCCCCGGACAAGAAATGTTACTAACAGATACCTCCTAAAATTAATGCAAAAGCTCAGGGGGAGTGTGTTTTCTTTGACATTGATGTCAAAGAGAGAGAAAATAAGGGTGCCTTTGTTGCTATCAATGCCAAAGGGGGAGATTGTTGGCATGTTTTACAGACAGTGTGTGCTTGTCATTGATGGCAAGATCAGAGTGTGCATCGATGGAAAAACAAGAACAACATAAGCTAAGGAGCATTACTGCAGAGTTGCACGCAGTGCGTAGGTGTGCACCAAGGATGAGGTTAATTCATTTGCAAAGCTCAAGAGAGATAGCGTATTCAGGATCTCAGGCGGATCAAAGGTCGAGGCCTTTGACACTTAGAAATTATTCTACGTAAGGAGGATGCGTAAGCTCAGGCAGAGAAGTGACATTGATCGTTGGATCCCATTCATACTTCCCGATGACCGTCAGATCTGTATCCAGACAGGAGGAGCGCAAAGATGGAGGATATATCTCTGGCATTAGATCCAAGTGCAGGGTCTGAACATCGTTGGATCAGGAAGAACCTGCACGTTCTTTAAAGTACAAGATCGAAGCAGCGGTCCAACTCCATTTCGGAGTTTTGGCTATTGGGGTTTCGTATACCAGAAGTTGGAGTGTCGAAACACTTTGCAACAAGAATGCCAAAATTGTGATATGATATGAGCCATTGAATCAAGATCAAATCAGGACCATTGGATCAAGAGGATGCATGGAAAAAGATTAGATCCTGTCAAAGACTCCATTTCAGAGTTTCGCGAATCGCGACTGGAGTGACGAGAAGCTCAATCTAAGGATCAGTGAGATGCGAGATCACGAAAAGATCAGGACCGTCAGATCACCAAGAACGAGGACCGTTGATCTGGGATCCATCTTGGAGTCTCACCTATCATGAGTTGGACTGACGAGAACCTCCATCACAGGAATCGCGAGATGCGAACTCAAGATAAGATCTCGACCGTCAATACACCAAGATTTTGGATCGTTGATCTAAGCTCCATCTCGGAGCTTCGCCTATCATGACTTGGAGTGATGAGAACCTCCATCTTAGGGACAGTGATATGCGAAATCATGATTTAACCGCAGCCGTCAGATCAAGGTGTGATCTGGACCATTGATCCGACTTCATTTCGGAGTTTTGCGAATTGTGGCTTGGAAAGGCAAGAAACATATCCATAGTAGTTCCGAAATGCCAAAACGTTAAATTGAGAAATACTTTTGGCTTGTGGTCTCAGCCGATGCTCACACCATTGAAGATTTGAAGAGAAGAGTACATCCAAACAAGCTCATTTTCGGCATTTCGGGGATCGCTCCTTTTCGGCGTTTTGGGGATCGCGACTTGGAAAGTCGAGAAACTCACAACTGAATTAACGAAAAGGTGAAATGAGAAATTGTGAAAAGCACATTATGAAAAAGCGCTTGGTCATGGCCATGGTCATATAAAGGAAGGAGATAGCACAGAAAAGCTCCGTTTCGGAGTTTCAGAGATTGCGACATGGAGACTCAAGATGTCTCATCGCAGAATCTCTGAATTGCGAAAGTGAGAAATGGGTAAATAACGCAAGAAACAATCAGAGTTAATCCAACGATTGAGGTGAACATGAGCATGGTCGGAGGGCTAATGTTGATCCTCACAGTTTAACTTCTAGAAACCATTGATGGTTTCTACCAGAGGATGCGAAGAGACTTCTGTGTGATTTCCAGAGGAGCTGAAGAGTTACAAGGAATCTGCCAGTGGAATGAAGACGATTTGTGGAGGAAATTGACAGTTGGACGAGGGTTGGAGCTTGTAACTGAAACGAAAAGGATGAGCTCGACTGTAACAGAGAAGATGAAGAGTCTCAACTTCCAGAGAGAAAAAGGAATCTCAGCATAACACCTAGTGATGATAGACACAGGGGTTCAACTGCCATAGAAGTTGAAGAGTCACGATGATGATCAGGTAGAGCACTTGAGATGTGGAGGATATTGGTGCGGTATGAGCATGCAGAAGGTGCACAGAAGCTATAAATACACGGTACAGAGAAGTGATGGGGTTGTTGTTGCTGCTGGAGTTGTTGTGGATGTTGTTGTTGAAGGTGATTCATGCATGAAGAAGGATCAGAGTGTAGTAGCTGAATAGAATAGAAGAATAACTGTGCAACGAATGGACATGGCACACAGAGCATAAAAAGCAGAAGAACAGAATGGGTAGTGGATGCATGCTGGAAGACAGTGAGGAAGTCTGAGTAGCAAAATCTTGCAGAACAGTGATGACACTAGTAAGTTGTTATTGAACACTATATCACTGTAATAGCTTTCAGTATTTTATATTCATAATCCAGGGTGGTTGGGAGGTGCTAGGGAGGACTAGTGTCCTCAGAGGTTCAAGTGGGTTCTTGAACATATTGAGTTGGTGCTTCCTTCTAGTTGGTGCTAGAGAAACTAGGAAGTTGGTGCTTCCTTCTAGTGGGTGCTAGAGAAAAATAGAGAGTTGGTGCTCTCAGCAAGTTGCAGCTTGCAAAACAGAGGTTGTAGCCTCAAGATGAGTTTGTGCTCATATATATGATAATGTAAAGAATGTAAATAATACGTATCATATAAAGAAGAAGAGGTTTTTACCCTGTATGGGTTTCCTTGGGAAATATCTGTCTCTGTGTTTCTCATATATGTGACTGACACTGAATGTGCCATTGTTTATTTCCTTGCATTATTGTGATCATCANTAAGGGTAAATCCTAGAGATTAAACATGTCAAGCCATGAATGAAATTCAACCAATAAGGCCCCTATGTTCAATGGAACAAACTTTGCCTTCTGGAAAGTTAGAATGAGAACCTACATAATGTCGTTAGGTGCATATGTTTGGGATGTGGTAGATACTGGTTATGTAAAGCCATTTGTGCTAGATAATAAGGATGACAAACCAGAATTTAGCTTCAACACTAAGGCTATGAATTCTATCTTGAGTGGGCTTGTAGAAGCCGAATTCGTAAAAGTTATGCACCTAGGAACTGCAAAAGAAATGTGGGACAAACTCATTAGCAACTATGAGGGTAATGAGAAGGTAAAGGATGCAAAGCTTCAAACCTACAGAATACAGTTTGAACAGATGAAGATGAAGGAATATGAAACTGTTGGAAAATACTTTCTGAGAGTAGAAGAAATGGTAAATGCAATGAAGGCACTTGGTGAAACAATTGATGAACCTTCTTTAGTTCAAAAAATCTTGAGATCTCTCCCATATAGGTTCAACCCGAAGGTCTCTGCTATAGAAGAACTTAATGATCTAAAGACCTTGGAGTTTGATTACCTGCTAGGAACATTGACTGCATATGAAATGAGAATAGATAAAGATAAACCTACCTCCAGAGAAACATAATTTAAAGCAGACAAGAATGAGGATTATGAGCTCGATGAAATTGAAGAAAAATTTGTGAAAAGACTGAAGAAGGGATCAGGCAAATACAAAGGTAAACTGCCTTTCAAATGTTTCAATTGTGGTAGGATAGGTCATTTTGCAAATAAATGTCCCCGCAAAGGAAAGGATCAGAAATGTGATGATGAGGAGAAGTACAAACACAAAAATTTCTTTAAAGAGAAAAAATTTAAGAAGAAAAGTATGTGCGTAAACAATGATGATGATCCTTCAGATGATGAAGAAAATGACTCCTCTATTGAAAATAAACTAAATGACTTCATACTTATGGCCAAAGAGGATTATAATAATAAAAGCATAGGGAGTGATGAAGAAGAAGCTGTGGTTGACATGGAAAGAGAACTGATCAGTGCACTAGAAGAGATTGATAGACTAAGAATCAATAACAGAAAGCAAAGACAATTGTTGATACAGTTCGAGAAATATTGTAAAGAACTTGATGAAGACCTTGTCCTACTAAAAGTAGAATTGTAAGAGGTAAATAAAATCGAAGAGATTATGAAACAGCAGCTATTAGAAAAGAAGGCAAGATGTGAAGCATTAGAACAAGAAGCAGTGAAAACGAGGAAAGAAATGGAGAAGTTTCAAGCCTTGTATAATTAGAATCTGTCAAGTATCAAAGCCTCAGAAGGATTGGCCACCATTCTGAATCAGAAAAGGAATCCAGAGCTGAAAACTGGCTTGGGGTATGAAGAGGGATCAAGCAGTGGTAAGCCAGGAAATGAAGAACCCATCAAGTTTGTCAAAAGTACAACCAATGACAATAACAATCCTGCAGAAACAAAGGAAGACAATCAGCCGCCCAGGTCGAGTAATGTAAAAGATGCCAGATCTTAATCTGTAGAAAAAAGAAGTAATGTGTTCACAGCTGAATGACGTCATCAGCCTGGAAGAAATCGATTTGCTCAAAGAAGACAACCATTTTCTAGGTACAAAGAATTTTTGCATGGCTATTGTTTCTACTGTGCTAACTTTGGTCACAAAGTTGTAAATTGTTACTTAAGACTTAGACATTGGCAATTAAGATTTCAAACGAATAAATACTTGCCACGACAAAGAATGATGCAGCCAAGTAACAAACCTTCACTGATTTTCAATTGCCAAATTAAGTCTAGGGACATGCAACTAAAGAGGTCAAGAAATAATCAACAGTCAATGAGTAGACAATGTTGCACCAATAAGTTTGACTTGTTGAACAATGAGATTGAATGCTACATCTGTCATAACTATGGAAACAAATCTATTAACTGTCGTGTAAGGGAATATGAACCAGATTCAAAATCTCCTGCTGAAAATGTCAAGTTTTGGAAGAAGAAGGAAAGTGACAAGTGTGGATTAGTGTTGTCCACTCAAAGAAAAACGAACCCTTGGTATATAGACAGTGGATGCTCCAAACACATTATGGGAGACAAAGGCAAGTTTCTATCTCTAAGTGAAAGAAAATCAGGAAACATAACCTTTGGAAATGATGCTCGAGGGAAAATAAAGGGCAAAGGGATGGTGAGATTATGTAATGGAAAAGGAAAATCCCAAGATGTTCTACTTGTGGATGGGCTGAAACATAATCTGATCAGTGTAAGTCAAATGTGTGATAGAGGATGTGAAGTGTTGTTCACCCCAAGGACTACAAGATAAAGTCTGTAAACTCAGGACAAGTGGTGGCCAAAGGAATAAGGACAGAAAATAATGTATATGTGCTGAAAGAAAATAGAGAAGAATGCCATTTAAGAAAACATGATGAAAGCTAGTTATGGCATAAGAGACTTGGACATCTAAAATTTCACCACTTAATCAAACTCAAAAACCTCGAGGTAGTTAAATATCTTCCAAGAATATCAAAGCCCCAAGATTCAATGTGTAAACCCTTTCAAGTAGGGAAGCAAAACATGACATAGTTTAAGTCCAAGAGCTTTACTTCAATAGAGAAACGACTCCAACTAGTTCATATGGATTTATGTGGACCATCAGGAAAGGAAGGCATAGGGAAAAAAAACTACTTCATGTTGATTATCGATGATTACTCCAGACTTACTTGGGTTGCCTTTCTCAAAGAAAAAGCTGAAGCATTTGAGACGTTTAAAATATTTAAGGCTTTAACAGTGACTCAAACAAGCAAGAGGTTAAAGGCAGTAAGATCAGATCGGGGAGGAGAGTTTATGTCAAGAGACTTCAAGGAATTCTATGATGAACATGGGATCAAGAGAGAATACACAAACCCAATAGCTCCACAACAAAATGGAGTTGTTGAGAGGCAAAACAGAACAGTGCAGGAAATGGCCAGGTCAATGATGAATGAGAAGAACATTGGTCAAACCTACTGGGTAGAAGCAATACACACAACAGTCCATGTGCTTAACAAAGCCCACCTCAGATCACAAAGTGACAAGACACCTTATGAATTATGGTTTGGAAGACCTGCCTCAATCAAACACTTCAAAGTCTTTGGGAGTAAATGCTACATAAAGAATAATGATGAGAACCTCGACAAATATGATGACGGGGCTGATGAAGGTATCTTCTTAGGGTATGCTACAAACAGTAAAGGATATAGATGCTATAATAAGAGGCTGCATAAAATGGTTGATTGTATTGATGTAAAAATTGATGAAGGTATCCCAACAAGAGAGGTGTACAGTAATGAGTCTTCTACAAAAGACACAGCTAAAGTTGAAGATGAATAGGTCCAAGAATAAAAAAATGAAGACTAAAACACTTAGACAGACTCAAATCCGCAGTCAACTACAAATTCCTCCTCCAGAATCATTCAAAAGAATCATCCTGCAAGTCAGATAATTGGAGAAAAAGACAAAGGTGTACAAACTAGGAGAAAGATAATCAAAAACACCGAACAATCTCATATAGCCTTCATATCCATGATGGAACCCAAGAATTTTAATTAAGCCAACAAACATGACCACTGGGTTAAAGCAATGAATGAAGAACTTGATCAGATTGAGAAAAACAATACGTGGGAGATGGTTCAAAGACCTGAAGGTAAAAACGTCATTGGCTCCAAATGGATATTTAAGAATAAGTTGAATGAGAAAGGACAAGTTATTTGGAACAAAGCAAGGTTAATCTATAAAGGCTATGCTCAGATAGAAGGACTGGATTTTGATGAAACATTTGCGCCCGTAGCAAGATTAGAAGCTATCA